>JAXGGA010001264.1:0-160920 GCA_038373865.1 Uloborus plumipes
GGCCCGGTAATCACGTGTTTTTGGGGTTAATTATATGATAGAACAACAATAAAAATTGTTTAAAAAAAAAAACTCAATTAATGAGTAAAGGAGACATGTCGTGGTAGCAGATAGCATAAGTTTCAAAAGTTCCAAAATAATATAAATATTATCCAGGATGCAAAAAGATTGATAGCTCAAACATGGCCCGCATATTTCGGTGAGCCACGTGCTTTTTGGAGGCATGTTTCTATGGTTAATATTACTATGAGCAATTAAAATTATATTAATAAATACATTACAAAATTACTGTATAAAATGAGCAGAGTTTCGTTAACAGATAACAAAACGCCTCAAAACTTCAAAAACAATTGAAACATTATCAAGATGCAAAAGGATTAAAATCTCAAACCAGGTGCGCTATTTTTGGCGAGGCACGTTTTTCTGTTTAAGAAGCGATTTATTTTCCTTAATTGTCCAAATGTATTTTGATGCAAAAGAGCCATATTTTTTCCCATTCATATGTTTTATGAAGAAAACTTTATTTCGGAACGGTCATTTCCGCTTAAAATTGCGAATATGAACAATCTAAAACGCGACGTCATTTCGGAAACGCGTTTTTATTCGAGTGCTGCGAAGCCAGAAATAACCATTTATACTGAGAAATAAAGTAAAAGAACGAATTTTAAGTCAGAAATGCACAATTTACTAAATCCTGCAAGAGATTTTTCTGTTTTTAGGATCGCGTGTTTAGTACAGCGGAGTTATCGATGAGTTATCGCGATTTTCACTTCATTTTTTTTGTAACGTTGCGCAAGTGGTATCGTTAACAATACCTCCCCTCCGTCTTCCTCCCCAATTTATTGCAGAACTTTTAGTGGACAAGAGGACAATACCTTCGTCCCTGGCGATCTCACATCCGAATTTTAAGTGGATGAGAGTATAATACCACCCCTCTTCTACGCCCCCGGCGATCCGACTGCCGAATGTTTTAGTGTACAAGAGGATTTGGGAAAAGGTCACATGTCAAGGTTAAAGTCGGGAAAGGGGTGTAGCATTTTTGAATGGTAGCCACGTTGGCGACCTCAATGAAAATAATGATCGCCAAATCGTGAAAATTGGTCGCATTTGGCGACTGGCGACCGCGAGTGTTGACCTATATTATATAGGTTTTTAAATTGCTTATTTAATGCAACAAAAAATTACAGTTGTTGTCGTGTAATAGTCTAATAACTATCAAGACTTAGTTTGCCATTGCCCCGTAGGGTTGAACTTCTTTATTTTTTATAACATATAAGACCTCACAAAAAAGATTTACAGCACAAAGAGAGGAAATAACTCAGAGCATTAGCAAGAATCGAACCTACGCCTCTTGCTTAGGAAGGGAATACTATATCTCTAGGCCAGAGAGGCCCCAAAAATTACCATTAAAATGTTTAAAACACATTTGGTAGCAGAGAATATAGTCAGTGTCACAACACAAGGCTTAAACACCATCATCAGGTATAAAGCAGTAAGTAACCGCCCCTAAGCAAGGGCTAAGGCAAAAACATGCAATATACCGCCAACTCGGCTACTTCAATCCATGGACAGCTGTTTCGAGCTTATCATGCTCTCAATCAGCATAGAATACGAAAGTAGTCGAGCTGGAGGCAAAAATCCTCTTATAAAGCAAAGAGAGTAAAAAAAAACTGGTAGCTAATGTTAAATTAGAATACCAAAGGCGAGTTGGCGGAAGATTGCATGTTTTTGCCTTAGCCTTTGCTTAGGGGCGGTTACTCACTGCTTTATACCTTAAGCTCTCTCAAAAAAATTTACGAGTTGTCCCGTACCAAGTGCGGTCGCTCGACTACTTTCGTATTTCATGCTGATGAGAGCATAAGCTCGAAATAGCTGTCCATGGATCAAAATAGTTGAGTTGGCAGTATATTGCATGCCATCATCAGGGTTCGAAAATATCATTATACTTTTAAAAATATACAATCTATTGATAATCATTCATTAATTCATCAAATAAGTTTAGTGTGACTTTTTGATTATTTCAATCATGATTGAACATTATTAATATGATAAAAATATAATTTTTACGATGAAAATATTGTAGTTCAAAAAAGAAATCTCGAAAATATCATGATATTTTCAAAATAAATATTGAATATATACCGTGATATATATCGGTGAACCCTGGCTATCATATATACAGTCAGTATCTCATTTGTTGAGCCCTTAATAGATAGGAGTATGATACTCGGATTACTGTCAAGGGAATCTGTGAAATTTGGGTAGGATTCTACACTGTATTCATACAAAAGACTGACCAAAATTAAACAATTTGACAAGAAGTTTGCTGTAATGTCTCTTACTGAGATTTTCTCCTAAATAAAAAAACAAAAAACCATAGGATTTGCAATCGCCATACAATTGGCACCAAATTGGATATTGGAAGTGTTTGCATATTTGTCTATGCTGGATATCTCCCCTCCCTCCCAAGAGATAATGTATCAAAGCCTTAGAACACATTCTTCCAAAATGCGAAAAAAAAAACTATTTTAAAATACAGCCACCTCCCTAAAAATTAAACTGATAGTTTTGGTATGAACTCCTTGTGACACGGTCCTCTTCGAAATTAATGCATCTGGGGGTGCTGGATTGGAGTTGCTTGGCTCCTGATCTTCAGCAAAATGCCAAGCTCTTCTCAAAGCCCAATTAAACTTGTTAAACTACATGTAGCGATAGGTAAAGGGATCTTGGAACATGTAGTTTATACAGGGTGGTCCTAAACTCATGGTACAAACTTTTAGGGTAGGTCAAGGGCATTGTAACAATGACTTTTTGTATAGGAATGTATAGTCGCAAGTGACGTGGTGAGGCGTAAACAGGGGAAATGACAGCCGAAAGGAAAAACAAAGATTTTATTCAAAGCGTTGTTGACAATTGTCATATTTACATTAAGTGTTCAAAATTGCGTCCACCAGTAGCGATACATGCTTGACAGCGTCGGTGGAGCGATTGGCGTACACGTTCAAAGATGCCTGGCATTTCACGCACACTTGCAGCAGCTACAGATATGCGAGCGACGAGATCCTCATCTGAGTCAACTGGAGTCTCATAAACAAGATTCTTTAAATGTCCCCAGAAAAAGTAATCGAGGCTCGATAAATCGGGAGATCGGGGCGGCCAAGGGACTGGTCCACCACGCCCAATCCATTGAGCACCAAACGTGGTATTCAGATAATTCCGAACATTAATGCTGAAGTGTGCTGGCGCCCCATCGTGCTGAAACCACATGCGGTTACGAATGGCGATCGGAACATCATGCAGCAGTTGTGGTAACACTTCCTTCAGAAAAATAAGATAGCTTTCGCCACTTAGTCGCGTGGGTAGCAAGTATGGGCCAATCAAAAAGTCGTGCACAATACCAGCCCACACATTAATACAGAAACGTTGTTGAAACGCATGTGGACGCGTTGCATGTGGATTATCGGTTGCCCACACATGGGAATTGTGCGCATTAAAGACACCCTCGCGTGAAAATGTGGCTTCATCTGTAAATAGCACATGATCTACGAAATCCGGCTGCAATGCGCATTTCTGCATCATCCACTGGCAGAAGTTCACGCGGAGAGGATAATCTGCGGGATTCAATGCTTGTACTTTCTGAAAATGGAAGGGGTGTAAGCGATTTTCGCTTAACACTCTGCCTACAGTCTGATGACTCACACCTACGTTATGTGCAACAGTTCTTGTGCTTGACTCTGGTCTATCAGCCACAATGTTCAAGATGGTTTCTTCCAGCCTTGGAGTGCGTACAGCTCTTAATCGACCAGTGTCATGTCTGTTGACGCCGAAGCCACCTGTTTCACAAAGTTGACGATGCAACCGTTGAAAAATTCTGTGATCCGGCATTCGGCGATCAGGATACTCCTCGCGATACATTCGTAACGCAGCTCTGCCGTTACCATTTGCACGACCGTACATGTAATGCATGTCTGCTTTTTCTGAATTCGTGAAGTCACCCATCTTCTACGGCAGCACAATTGAGAATGGCGCTTTTCCTCATTGCGATGCATCATATTCAACAGCGGCTGGACATCTACTGCCCTCTACTGGCAATGATACCAACTGATCCCTCCATTTTTCTTTCCTTTTATTTCTCTTGTTTACGACTCACCGCGTCACTTGCGACTATACATTCCTATACAAAAAGTCATTGTTACAATGCCCTTGACCTACCCTAAAAGTTTGTACCATGAGTTTAGGACCACCCTGTATATCACTGAATGTGATTGGAAAGAAAATGGATAGTGTTTACAATTGTATCATACAGAAATATTTCAGTCAGGAATGCATAGCAGGGCATGGCACAGGCTGTATTAGTTATACTTAGGGATGAGGGTGTTACAGGAATTTTTCTCATTTTTTAAAGGAGGGCATTGTTCTTCAGTGGCTAAATAGTTGTTTTTGGGGAGGGGGAGGGCGGTTGATCCTGGAGGAGGTCATCACTGTTCTGGAATTATTATTCAGAAATTACATTATGAAAATCAGATAAAATGGTGAGCAAACAGCGAAGGGTATAAACAAAACGAGGGGTGTCGCTGTTCCTGGAAGGTATTTCAGGGGTAGGCTGGTACTTGGACAGACCAAGAGCTGCTCAAACAAAAAGGTGAGCATAATGCAAAGGGTAAAACAAAAAATGAAAGCATAAAGCCATTAATTTGACTTACTGACGCATTACAAGTAAAATTCAACTACAAAATTTCAATAAAGTATATGTGAAAAAACGTCACTTACTTCGTTTTTCTTTGCCCAGTGCAATTTTTTTGCCATTGTATTCTCTTCCACCATGAACACAAGAAAACCTTATTTTGTAGTAAACTAAAGATGGGTCGGCATTTCACAACGTGGTGGGACGTGAGAATTCAATTTCGCTGCATCTCTTTACCAAAAATGAACTTTCTGCTCCTCCGAATAATTTTCAACCTTGTCCTGTAAGTCTGCATAGGAAGAAAACTTTTGCCCTGCATAAATAGACATATTTAATCATTAATAATCACAAAAATCACGCTATCATAGACAAATCCGATGGCAAGCGGCGTGATAGCCTCGTGGATTTGTTTATTAGAGCAAACCTAAAACTTTTTAACCGCCGGCCAAAACCACGCCAAGTTATTAACCGCCAGTTCAAATTTGGCGCTTGGCGTGGCGGCACCATAGACAGGTCCTTGTTGGAAAAATACAACGCTGCACGCTGAGCTTTTTCTCTCCAGATAGTGGCACTCTCCCTAAAAAGGGTGGCCACCCCTGCTTTAAACGATGCATAAGCCATGACAAGGCCGTATCCAGGGGGGGGGGCCGCCCCCCCCCCGAAACTCGAAATGTTTTGTAATGTAAAACAGAAAAAAAAAGTTTTCTTTTTTTTGTTTAAATTTCAAATGGCAAAAAAAAGGTTTTTTTTTTCTTATGAACTATTAAACGAGTGAAAATTTGAAGAAATACACAAAAAAAAAAGGCCATTCAAATTTTCATTAGCTGCATAACCTACTTGAAAACAAGACTCATTAGCACTTCCAGCTCTCTTTTCCAAATCAATTTAGGTTCAAGGCAAGCTACTTGTCAGTTTGATCGGCGCCCCCCCCCCCCTCTCCCATAAAACTTACACCACTCAGATTTTTACCCCCTTATCGGCGGGCCCCTAGTTTCCGACTAGGCTGAGATTGCTTCTCACTGCCCTGATTCAATTAAGAGGGCACTTTGTTGGTCCCCATTTATAAGCATTTGTAACTCTCGAGGAATTTAAATAGCTAAACATGTCTTCAATCAACAAGACCACACAGAAACGGATACGTTCATAGACCCTCTGCTTTGCTGGACGCTCACCAATCTTAGACAAAAGTTACTTTAAAAAAATTCCATTTACAAATGTTTAAAAACCTTGAAAACTTTGTTAAATGTAGCTGTAAACCTTGACTTTTAAAGTTTCTAACACAAATGGGGGGGGGGGGGGGCATCAAGTTGCGCGAAACTCAGCTCCTTGATTAAAAAAATATTCTGCGTAATGCAAAAATCATATTCCAGCATTTTTTGTAGCATATTTTCAAAAATAATTTTTTGTGACTCACATGTTCCATTTCTGACTATTCATTAAATACCTAATTCAGTATTTTAGAAGTTACTTTGTAATTGATTCCTTTATTAATATGTTAAGCACGAGAAAAAATATTACCCTACCTGTATTCTTTTTCGTTTTCTTCAGTACTAGTGATTGAAAAAGAAATTGTCGTTATAAGTATTTTTAATATCTATTTTTAATCTTAAAAAGATGTGTCTTTCAAAGTTTTAATGATTTCGTAAGATTGTCCAATCAACTATTAAAACGTCAGAGACTGGAAAGTGCAAATGAAATGCTTTAAAGAATTTTAACTGTTCTAGACTCTTTGAAAATCATTTAATACCTTTTTGAAACACCTTTAAATGTGCTTCAATCCTATTTCTTAACAAATTATTAACCTATGAATTAACTAAATGGCCAGAATGTTACTCTCTCGTTAATTATTTTTTAAATCTCTACACTATTTCTTTTAAAGAATTTTACGTGTTTTATACTATTGGTTATTTTATGTTACTAAGTGCTGTGTCTGTCGGGGAGTTGGGGAACTGATCAAAAATTACTACACCAGACCGCAACTTAACTTGGCACTGAACGTCACTACGGGAGGAGCCAATAAGAGCTCACAAGCAGTCAGCGATCTCCTCTAATTCGCCAAGTAGGCTGTGACGTTTTATCTAGCTCGTTTTTCATAGGCTAACATCACGCAAACGACACGATATTTTTGTCAAGAAACGTTGCAGTGTAGTTTTTGTAACTATAGTGAAAACCGATGTAAGCAAGTGATAATGTGTGTTAATCTTTTCTCCTCCCTAGTCCTTCCTCTCTGTCGCTTAATGTTAATCGTTTGTTAAACTGAACATTTTTTATGCTTTGATTAATCTGAATTTGCAAAAGAATGCAGAAAATTTATGAGATTGTTGTTTGCCTACTTTTCCAACATGTTTTTGAACTCTCAATTGCCCCATATAAGGCCTAAAAATGCAGAATTTTAAAACTTTTTTTCAAAAATTTACCCGGGGGAGAAACCCCCGGACCCCCTAAAATTACCGATATTCTACCCCACTTAAAAAAGTCCTCATTGCATATCTCTCTTGATACCCCTACTCCTAATAGAGGTAAGTTCAAAAATATAATAAAAATAAAGAAATGACTAAAAAAAAAAACACATACACACACACATCAAACATCGGGGGGGGGGGGCGCTAAAAATTAGACTCATAACACACACAAAAATGTATGTGTGTTTGGACAATGTGCGAAACTGGGCCCCTCCCAATAAATTTTTCTGGATACGGCCTTGAGACATGAACTCAGATCTTTTACTTGCTAATAAATTTAATTTCCTTTTCCTGAAGATCCTGTCCTGAAGATTTCGTCGATGAAATTGTTAATGCGAAAATTTTATAATTAATTCTAGAATTTTTTTCAAAATCTATTTGCTTTTTTTTTTTTTTTTTTTTTTTGCGTATGATTATCTTTTGAGATGAAAATCGTAGGTGAGCAATGATCCTGTATAACTAGATTAAAATGTTGACCCAGATTTTCCAGCACTCTTCGTTGCTCAGTCAAAATAATAAACAGTCTATGTACGTTTAAATAAAGGGGCGGCAAATTGACGAACCGCCCCGGGCGGAAGAAGCTGTAGCTACGCCACTGTTCTCATGATATGTAGATATGTGTGTATGTTCATATTTTACTATTTGACAAACAGAATTCTTTTTCCCCTCTCCGAAAAGTTAAAGATTGTTATTCCCTGACTAATTGATGGTTAAGCTTTGAATAAAAGGTGGGAGTCGACGCATTAATTAAGACAAATGCAGAGCGTTATGCAGATTTTAATATTTTGAAGCATTACATGGAAATTTCTTCTTCTACATTAAAACCTATAAGTCAAGGTCGTCTCAACAAGCTTCCTCCAACTGATCCGACCAGACTCCTCTGTCCGTCAACAATTAATTGCCAATATCTTGAGATTTGCATGTAATAGTTTATCCACCTTGGTTTTCTGTTACTGGTATCTTTTACACCTGCAAAGGTGAATTTTTAAACTAAATTCGAGATGTCACGTTTAAACATATGCCTCCCGTTAAAAGTAGGAGAATTTATTTCGGTGGGATTGAATTAAAAGCAATCTACTTGTCACAGACATAAATTTTGTTTTATCACCATTTGCGGTAATCCAATATCTCTGGTTGAGCTGCAACCTCCAACAAGACGAAAATCTCCACCAGTGTATGTTTTGGAAATACTCGTAATGTCCATGACATCATCACCGTAAAGTTAATAACTGCACACTGTATTGCTTTTTAAAGAATTGAACGAGGTTAAATGCTCAGTGTAATTTGGATTGTGAGCTATAGCAGATTTGCAAGTTTGAGAGCCAGTGGCAATACCTTTTTGCGGAGCACATAGAGGTTAACAGAATCCAAGAAAATATTTTTCACGTCTCTTTCTGGGATGTCCTTCGGGTTCTCCTCCTGTGTCGGGGGAGGGAAGGAGCGGGCTCCACCTAAAGCTAAAATTCTTCAAAGACCTCATATGATAGCACTGTTTGTTACAGCTAATGTTAAGCTCTCACAGCAGAAAGTTATAAAGTATGTAGGCTTTTTTTTTTTTGCGCATCCCCATAGAATCCCCAAAACAAGTGCGGACCCAGAGAGGGGATCATGACCCCCCACCCCCTCCTTAAGCGACCAAATATAGCATAAAACTGCATTTTTTGGGTCTAATATTACGAAAAAATTGCCCTTTGACCCTCCCCCCTTCGGAAAATGACCCCCTCCTTAACCACGAGCTGGATCCGCTCTTGCCCAAAAATGAGAACCCTGCAATCCCCCCTGAAAAGGGCCGAATTCAAGTGAAACACCATTGCAATCGTTTCGAGGCGATCGCAATTGCAATCGCTACTGGTAGTCGAATTACGATAGAATAGCATCTATCGTAGCGATTGTAACGTTTTACTTGAATCCAAATTTGGGAATTTGCGATTGCAATGGTGAGTTGCGATCGTCCGTGTTTCACTTGAATTTCGATCCTCTAAAATTTTAATGGCGTAATCTGTGCCATGATCCCTTTTTTGTGAGCACCGCTTCATGTATAGAGTTGGGTACTCAAGGCCCGATTCAGATATCGGCCAGTGGTGTAGGAGCTTAGTAAAAACAGGGGGAGCCCGGCGCGACGCAATAGGGCAGTAGCAGCTGACGTCATCCTGGGAGACAAACAAACACCACGTGCTGATGACAACTAAACATACTCGAAACGTCGTCTGCTTTTCTTTCCGAGGATTTGCTCTGCACTTTTTTCTTGTACATTTGACTGTTATTTTGGCCCGTTCTTTTTTCAGTTTTGGCTTGTTTTGTTTGTTCTTCATACTGATGCTTCATTTTCAACGCATCATCATTTAAAAAAAGTATTATTTCTTGAACTTTCCGTGTTTTTAACCACTGAGTAGAATAACAACAAACTGTCTGCTAATATGCTTGTTTTGATAGGATTTGATTGTTCTTAATGCATTAAATGTTCATAAACTGTGCAGTTATCGATCCTTCTTTTTCTTTTTTTGTATTTGTACGGCAAGTTAAAAACGCATCAGTTTAAAATTTATTTTTACTTAATAAATACGAATCGTAATTGTTAATGATCTTGATTTTATCAATGTATCTTCTTTTTGCTTCGTAATGAAGGCTTTCACAAGACTCAGAATACATTTTACACTTAAAAAAAGGCTAAAAAAGCAACTGCGCACTCGCAATACCATGCTACACATACGGTAAACATGGAGTTACTTGTCCACCAGGAACGGTTGCCAGGCTCCGTTGCTATGGAAAAAGCACGTGGCTGCTACTGCCCTATGCCAGATATTGGCACTTTCTGGTGGTGGTGGTGTGTGTGTGTGTGGGGGGGGGGGGTTGGACGAAGACACACTTTTTCACTCTTACACACAAGCTCAAATATAAAATCATTAATTTTTGAATTGACATGTTTTGTGAATAAAAGTAATTTAAAAGCATTATAAGATCTCTTTGGTCAGAAAGATGACAAATTTAAGTACAATATGAACTTAGTTTCACGTATATTTGCTCAGAAATAGGAAGTCTCAAACTTCTCTCGGAAAATTTTTCAAATGGTTATTTTAAAATGACGACAGAAGATTATTTGTGACTTTAGAAGATAGAAATTTTTTGGGTGCGTTCATTAAGTCTCACGAAACTCACTGGCTTAACCGAACGTAACGCTTCCAGTTCTCCGTTAACCGCGTTCACTTTTTGAACGATCAGTTAAGAAGCCAAGATGGCGGATGTTTTGATGAAAATCATTGCTTTTGCGGAGGAAATGTTTTTGAAGATTGTGGATGAAGAGATTAATTTTAGGGTTCTTCTTTTGAATTAAATAAAAGAGAGAAAACTAATCGAAAGTGTGCGTATCAAATATTATGTTGAAAAGGTTGTTCCGTATTACTCGGACAACACTTTTCGTCAACAGTTGAAAATGAAACCATTTACGTCAAAGCCGTATCCAGAATTTTTTTTTTTGGGAGAACCCGCTTTGCACATTACCCAAACACGCATATTTATACGCTCGTCTGTTTGTACGCCTTTTTTTAACTCACGTCCCCCCCCCCCCCCATGTTTTTAATGATCGTAAGCGTTTTTAATGTTTTCAGACTAGTACTGTTAAAACTATTTATACCACTTCTTTTGCACTTTCCAGTAATAGTTAATTGGATAGCCTTACAGAATTGTTAAAACTTTGTGAGACACACCTGCTTTACATTGAAAATAGATATTAAAAAGTTTCTCATAACAACAATTTCTTTTTCCATCACAAGTAGCACAGAGAACGGAAAAGAATAAAGGCAGTGCAATATGTGTTAGAAGTTTTAAATTCAAGGTTTATACAACACTAGCAGTACCCGCACAGCGATGCCCATGCAATAAATTTGAAGGAAGTCAACTGAATAAATTTAAATTTACTCCAACTAAATCAATAAATACCAAATGAGAATCAAAACGACAAATTTAAGTAAGTAACAGATTTTAATTACATAAATTTAGTCAATTTTCAAGGCTTAACTCTAAGTTGCAAATTTAAACCACTATGTAACTTCAGGGACGAAAGAGAAGTTTGTCTGGAAAATGGACCTAGTGTTTCAGTTTTGCGTTTAGAGTTAAGTCTAAATTTGAGTAATTTTTATCTCCTGTTCTAATTAACGGATAGAAACATGGCATATACTTTTCTTTTTCCGAAAAAAAAAAACCTTTCCAGCCGTGTATAATGTTAGGGGGTGGAGGAAAGACCCCCGTAATTATGCAGAATACACAAAAAATGAGACTAATTAATTAATTTGAAAATAACTGATTCAAAATTTAGAATTCAGCTTTTGAGGTGCAGTTCTAAAAGATACGTTTCAATTTTGTGCCAAGTAGTCAGTGGGGGCTTCTAGCCAGGGTTTCCGCTGCGGTCGCATTTTTTGAAAAATGCAAAAATGAAGCAAGGCCTTTTTTGCTTTAATATAATTAATACAAAAAAAAAGGAACAATCTGAGAGAGAGCAAGCATGGCGATACCTAACTTAATCTTAGTATAAATTTTATTCAACATGTAGAAAATGCTATTAAATTCAACAATATATTGTCTTAATGGACACAAAATCCCTCCAATAAATGCTTTATTAACGATTTTAAAAAAACCTGTGTTCTTTTAATATGAATCACAAGTCTAAAATTTTCACATTAAATTTTAAAAAATGTCACCTACTATGAATATTTCTATCAAGATTTCAAGGGTGAATTGTAAATTTAGCTTTCAACAGGAGATGAAGTACGACTAGATTAGAAAGATAGTAAACAGATTCACTATTTATTAATCTTTAGCATTTTGCTAAAGCCTTTTCTCCAATTTTAGCTTTTTTGCTTAAAAAAAATTGAAACTCTGCTTCTAGCTCATCTGACTCGTCTACACAGGGGAAAACTCATGACCCCCTCCCATTATTTTGAATTCACCTACCTCATAGCAACCATAATCAAACTGTATGGACTTAACAATACCTAGACAATCTGAAAATCTCACTAGAACCTTTAAAAAAAAGGAACGCAGTATCTAAATGTTGGAACTGCCAACAATTTAATCACAGTAGTTATGAATGTATGTAACAGACCATCTGTATGTGTGAAATATGCTGGTTCCCACAGAGCTGACCAATGTGACAAAGATAGTAATCTCCCCCTACTTGCTTCCTCTGTGGTGGTCCATACACATCAAATTATTCGAAATGTCCCGAGAGACCACAAAAAAACAACATTGGTACAATAAAATTCAATCAAAAACCCACCACAAGTGAAAACAAAACTCCACAAAATCCATGGAATAACCCAAATAGAACTAATAACATGAAGAATAACATTAATAAAAACAATGTTCCTAACATGCCTTCATAAGGAATTCCTAGAACCACCCCCCAACAAAAAACCGAAATAAACAAAATAAAAAATAACATACTTGACACCTTAAATGATGCATTTATAACTCTCATAGGAGAGCTACAAAAAATGAGGAACTCCCCCCATTATGGGTAGTCACTTAAAATTTAAAATTGCATCCTGGAACTGCAATGGCATCCAGGACAAATTCACACTAAATTCACTGAACTCATTTCCTTCATTGATAACCACTTGCCTGATATCATGTGTTAACAAGAAACAAACTTAAAGCCACATGACAGCTTCTTCATTCTTGACTACTTCACATACCGTGAAGACACTTACAAATACTGGGAGCGGTACTGCCATTCTTGTACACGAACCTCTTAAACATAAATAACTGCCCAAAATCAACTCTACTTATGAAAATGTCAGTGCTGAAATTTCCTGTGACAATTGTACTTTAAATGTTTGCTCAATTTACCTGAACACCACCTCACACAACTGCAATGATATTGAGAATCAACTAAAAAGTCCAAACATCACAATATTAATTGGTGACTTCAATGCTAAACACAATAATTGGAGTTCTAGAAGAACAAAAACTTTTGGTAAAAAAATTTTGAACTTTGTGCTAGCAACAATTTTCAAATCCTTACTCCTGACAGCCCCACTCATTTCTGTGTTTAAAACACCAGTGTAACGACTGATTTTGCTATTACCAATTTCACGAATTACTTCTATTAACTCCCTGCATGAGCTACGCTTTGAGCACAATCCTATAATTGTCGAATTTCACCTAAATCATATAAACAACTTTACGCCTAAAACTATCAGTACCATCAACTGGAACAAATTCACCACTACACTGGAAAATCGCACTCAGATTCCCCTCATATTCAAAATATCGACAACATTGAAGAAGCTATCAACTTCATTAATGATAAAATAAATGAAGCTAAGATTGCAGCCACCCATGCTAGGACTATCACTAACAAACCTATCAAACTACCAACTTACATTCTCAGCATAATTAAGCTCAAAAATCAGTATAGGAAATTGTGGAATACATCTAGATACCCTCCACACAAAACTATGTATAATCACTTCACCAAAACTGAAAAAATTGATCATTGACTACAAAAAAGAGAAATTAGACAGCTACCTTAGCTCTCTTGAAACCTTTGACAACTCTTTTCCAAGCCGCGAAAAGACTGAATAAAAAATCCCAAACCTTCCCCTCTCTACATAGTAGCATGGGTATGACCTACACTGAAAAAGAAAAAGCTAATACTACCGCAAACTCACTAGAACAATTTACTCGCAGCAGTCATCACTACTGTAATAACCTCATTGATGAAGTGAAAGTTATTCCACTTTGAAAGCTACTACATTCCCATCCCACCTCCCAGAATCAACACTAATGAAATTACTGATGAAATAAAAAAACTAAAAAACAATAAGAGTCCTGGAGAAGATGGTATTAATAATCTCATCCTCAAAAATCTCCCTTTCAACATTTTCATGTTCATTACACAAATTTCCAACACTGGCATCATTTCTCGTTTATTTCCCAACTCCTGGAAAAATGCACTTATAGCACCTATATTAAAGCCCAAAGCTCACCCAAGTTTCCCACAAAAATACAGGCCTATAAGCCTACTAAGTACTTTGTCGAAACTCTTCGAGAAAATCATTCTTTATCGAATGAACAACCATCTAAATTTCTAAGACATCATACCAAATTACCAATTTGGCTTCAGAAACAAACATTCCACTAATCACCAACTTCTTCATTCAACTATATATTTCACAATGACTTCCAGTTAACTTTCATAAAATCAGACAACTTTAATTAAACGAGGTGTATTTTGATTTATATCTTGATATGTTATAGTAGAACGCAAAATGCATTTTAAAACCTGATATATTCTTTTCAGTTAAGACTTTGGAAGTACTTAGGCATAGGTACATAGGTTTCAGGGCTGTATTTAAGGGGTGAGTTTTTTTTAGGGTTCAAACCCCCTCTGAAATTTTTCAAAACTATTCCCAAAAATGCTTTTTAATGCTCCTTTTGCTGAAAAATAATATTATTACTATTTTATTTTTAGTTTTCTTATTTACTTTCCAATTTCATTTGAGAAATGAAATTCTCATTATTGAATGATAGTACAAATTGATTTATCTGCAATATTTATCTTTATTGCAGCGTTTGAAAACAAAATTTCATACACAATATAGCTTTTTAACTGGGGTGAGGATGCTTTGCACACATTAGAATTTTTTACTTCCTTGGGATGATATGTTATTGTATTTTTCCATGTTAATGCCCCTTAAGTATCTACAGTAACAAAAGCAACAGCATATAGAACATATCAAATTTCATTTATCATATAGATTTCACGAGGAAAGAGTTTGTAAAACCCTCCCCGAAATAATAGTCTGGTTACGGCCCCGATAGGTTTACATTTGACAAAAAGTTACACTGCATTTGCCACGGCAAAAAAATTCAAAATACAATTTTTTGTTTTAATTATCGGTTGTGCAGAACAAAAAATCAATTGTGCCAGAATTTATTAAATTTCTAACACTTAAAACTTTCTGAAACCCCAAAGTTAGCAAAATTTATGTCTAATGTGAATTTTTTTGCATTTCCTTTTTTTTTTCTTTTTTGGTTGAAAAAAACTCATCTGGACAAAACCAGGTACATATTCGCTGCAAGATTACACATGCCGAACATATAATCGTAACGTTCTGACGTTTTATATCGGATATCGCAAATGTAAACATTGTAACACACGCTAGTACTGGGCGCCGCCATGTTTTTTAACTGAGCAAACCACCCTTTTCCTTCGTGAGCTTCGTTAAGATTTTCGCTTCACGAAACCAAGGCACTAGATAGCACTTTATACAGGCTTCTTCATTACCCAAAACATCAATGGTAAAGATTTGCCCGCTAGAGAGCGCTGAAAAAGGACCTCCTAAATGTTTGTTTACATTTATTAGCATGTTGTTTCTGCTGTAAAAAGTGATGTTTATAATATCTTTAAGGGTTGAAAAATATTGATATAGTTAACTGAAGTGGAGTACACAGCGAATTGATGCCGAAGGCCTCATTAGTACTGCTTTTTAGGGGAAATAAATTCACTTTTCAGGTAAAGTTGGTCGCAACTCATGATTCAGTCATACAACATTCATTCATTGTTTACTTTCTTCGAATTAGCAACATATAGCAATGGCGTTCAATTTTGACATCTCTGCATTAATAAAATATACGCTTTTCTTCGCAGCCGATAAATAAAAATGTAGCAATGAAATAATATTGTTCTATTTACTATTTTGTTTCATTACTGTTGCTCACACGATCTTAATTGCTACGCAAAAGCTCAGATGTTCATTTTGATAGCGTTGACCCATCAGAGCGATAAATGGCGAATCTATTCGTAGAGACATTTCATTTTGATGCCCCAGAATGAAATGTACACTAATGAAGCGATGGTGTTCAACGGAAAGACGATTGACAACAAAACATATTAATTTCTTTAGTAACAACGAAATGAGCATATATAATCGCTTGGTACTAAAGAGCAAGTACGAAAAAAATAAACAAAACTACAACCCCAGCAGCACAACAATTTTGGCCAATATCGGCCCAACATTGGCCAAAAATGGTATGTATTGGCGTAAATCGGACGTTTTTATCCGACTTTGGCCAATGTTGGGCAGTATTGCTGAACGATGCTATTAATTAGAGGGACTTAATATATCTTCTTTTTGAAGGGAATTTTGTATTTTAACACGAACTTATAAGCTAGCAGGGACATATGAAAGCATTTAAAGTGCATTTTTTAATGGTACAGAAATGGATTTAATTATATTTCTGCCGACATTGGCCGCTTTTGGCCAAAGCAGATCAGTATTGGCAACCTGATATTCCGTAGAAGTGGTAATACTTAACAGATCATTTCCTTGAGTTACATTTTGCTTTTAAATGCGAAAACAGAAGGGATCAAAACTCATTTTTTAATATTACAAGCAATTATAATTCACGATAGAGAAATAAATTACGCACCCTTTTGCCGGGATTGGCCGATCTCTGCCAATGATAAACGGCCGATCCTGCCCATTATCGGTATATCAGTTTCGATGAAATCTGGCAACGATTCGTTTTCTGTTGTTTTCCCGTCCACGTTTGAATCGTGTTATTTGTTGATGCAATATTATTTTAATTTTTCTTTTTTGAGTGTAAAATAAATTTTTTATGTGGTTTAATCGAAAGATTGCTCTTCGTTTGGCTCGTTTTTTACATGCGTACAGCTTATTTCTGAAGAAATCCTGTGCAGATGTGTTCCTCAAGAAAAATGCGATTGATAACTGCTACAAGGTAAGTAAAGTCCAAATTAACGTTCATGATTTTGATGCAAATGTTTTGACTAAGTCCCTTTGTAGTGAATTTTTTTCGAATTAATTTGAGAGAAAGCTGAATTTGCAAAATGTTGAAAATTAATGTGTTCACATGTAGCTTTAATGAGTTTCATTCCCTGTTGCAAACTAAATTTAAAATTCAACAGTGACATCTTTAAACAAACAAAAACACAGTAGCTAATACATGTGTATATGTATTTTTGCAATCTGAAATAAAAATTTAGAATTGTGATCTAATAAGAAGACAAAAGTTTGATTTTTAAAGTTTCCTAATCCTAATAGCTATTGCATTTATCAGGACAACATATTTAACTAAGCCCACTAAAACTAAATATTGTTGAACTTAGTATTTGAGCATTCCCAGTATCTTAAACATCTGAGTCAAGATATATGGGTGATTCTCTGTAAACTGGTAATTGGCTGTCCGGACCAAGTGTTTTAAAAATAATAAAGTGTAATAAAGTAATTATCGCTCTTAATACAAGTAAAGCATTAATACTTTGTGGCCCAATTGTGTTTGGAGTGATAACAATTTAATATTTTTTCTAGAAATTATCTAAGCGCCAAAAACACAGTCCCCTGGCTGTCCCAATCCCATAGTCTAGCGGTTCAGAAAACCTATTAACAGGACATAAATTTGGCAATTAATATCTAAAAGTAGAATAATGAAGCTATATTTTTCTCATGAAATAAGGTATAATTACATATTTCTAAAACTTAAAATTGTCATGTAAATTCTGTCCAGAGTTTTTTCAAACAGTCCCCTGCAACAAATTCAAAGCTGTAACACGAAAAATCTATAACTTTTGCAAATTCTTTTTGGCATGAAGTTTAAAGTAATCAGTGTGAATTTGCCGAAATCGCCAAGAACAGTGTTAAAACGCTACTTTGCTTAGTTTGAGAGCCACTTTTGTGATGAAAATATTCATCAGGGTCGTTGCGAAAACAGTCCTTTGGGAAGTGATTTTATTAATGTCAATCTATTTAATTATAAAACATATTAGTTATTATGTCCTCGATTTGTGCCTAAATTTATAGGTAGTCTCGTAACTAATTATGTTCCAATAGTTTTGCAGATATTACGCAACAAAGAGCAAAAACACAGTCACCTGGCAGTCCCCTGCCTAGTGATACTAGGCAGGGGACTTACCCCCTATCATGATTTATCAGAAAAACACAAACTTCAATTGGCCCTCTTTCAAACCAAAGTAATAGATTCATTTTCTGAGCAATAGTATTGTAATTATACGAACATTTCAAAAAACCGTGCCAGGACAGATTTCATGTGAAAAATGACGAGTTTACAGAGAATCGCCCTTATAATGATTAGTTTGAGTGTTGCTTTCTCTCGGATTGCGCATTAGTTATTTTTACTATTTGAGCAATAAAGCAAATATGTCTTACTTCATTTTCATAATCGCAATACTATTCAAATTTTACAAAAAATGGGACTGTAGCAGAAACCCTTTAAAGGGCATGCCTTACCTCTTCGCACCCCTGACCCATCACTGTAATATTAGCTTAGAATTCTGCTCTAAATCAACGCATGCAGCTTGATCACATGTCGACACTGATTCATACTCTCATACGTCCAGGGTTGTATTTAAGGGGTTCATTATTAAGGTTCAAACCCCTCTGAAATGATTCAAAACTATTCCAAAGAATGTTGTCATTATATTCATTTTTGCTAAAAAATTATTCATTTAACTACAGTCGATACTAAATAGCTCAAAGTCCCAATGGACTGTGCAACGGCTTCGAGTTAGTGGTAGTTCAAGTTTTACGAAGTTCTCACAACATTCTCAGGAGTTTAGGGCCCAGTGAAAACCTCGAGATAAAGAAATATTAGAGTTATAAGGCTTCGAGTTCTCGAGACCCCACTACATTATTATTGTTATTTTTTTTTCTCAAATTCCTTTGAAAAACGCAATTAATATTGAACAGTTGTACATACTCTTGTTCTTTATTTGCAGCATTTATTTTTTGTCTCTTTTGCGTGCATCATTTCTTATAATGTAATTTTCCTATAATTTTGAGTTCCTGACACTAATAAAACATCAAAGTTCTTTGAATTTGAGAGTATTTAATGTATTTCATAAGTGTCAAAAAGATATGAATTTAGGAAATATTACTTTGAATGAGCACATATGCGTGCACGCATCTATTCTTCTGAGATTGTAAAATGACGAATATCTTTGTTTTTCATTTAATAGTTTTATTATCCTTAACATTTGTTTATGTTGAAGGTCCTGAAGAAGCACTCTCCTTGTTTAAATAACCTATTGTAATAAAAACCAATATAATTTTTGAGTGAAATCTAATCTGACTGATCATCCTACTGTTTTTGAGAAAAGCTCTCTCTGAAACAAACTCCTGGTCCTTATCTGCATGCATCATACTCATAGAATGGATTTGAAAACAGTTTAACAAAACAAAGGATTACTTGCAACTGTAAAGGCCAACTTTGCAAATGCAATTTTATTTTTTAAAAATAATATTGAAGTTATAGCATATATATGTTGAAATATTTGGCTATATTTAGTGCAAAAAAAATAATTTGATACATAATTTTGTGCTCGTACTTATTTTGAATCTTATTTTCCAGTAAGTAGCCTTTTTAATGCATTAAAATTTAAGCAAGTAATTTTGAAATGAAGTGAAAGTTTGTAAATAAACATTTAGAATTATTACTAGCATAAATAGGGTGGGTCGGGGTAATTTGGGTAATCGGGGGAATTTGGGTATAAATTATATTTTATTGAATAAAATGAAAAATAATCATTTGAGATACCTACAAAAATTCACAGTTATAAACATCCTCCATACCTATGAGAATATGCTGAAAAAATGTTTCCAACACTTTTATTGAAATTTATAAAAAATAAATTAAACTTTTTGAAGATGGCAGTGTAACGCGAACCAGCTACTTCCAAATAGTGTTGCGAATGAACCTGTAACTCTATGTTTTTCAAATTCAGGTATTTATACATTACATATGTCTACTCTAATTTGTCATTAAATTGAAAAATTTATCACTATTAGTTTTCATGTAATTAATGATTTAAAAACACGGGGTAATTTGGGTATACTGTTCATTTACCAATCAGAAGGACAAATGATTATTTTAACAGACTACAAAAGCAGGAATTTATGAGCATCTTAACTACCTAAGGTATTTTTTGCTAAAACTGTGTTAAAATAAAGAAAAGATGTAAAAAAACTATCAAGATGAGTCAGTTGGAGAAAACAAAAGTAAAAAGTGAAGATACCCTTTCCCAGCCTTCTACAAGTCATGTAGGATCATGGGTTTCAGTAAACTATCAGAGTGAATGTGAGAAAACTCAAAAAGAATTCAGGGGGCAAATAATTGCCCAAGACCCTGAAAGTCCAGAAAGTTATAGCGTTAAATTTTTCAGGAAATGTGACGGTAACGGTCAACGTTACATTTTCCCGGACGAGGATGATGTTGAATGGGTTAAGTTGGGACAGATTTCAGATACATTTCTGTTTCAGACTATAATGGAAGATTTTTTTAAATTTGCTTGAATGTTCTCTCACAAAAAACTACTGTCCATTCCATAATTGGTTAGTCATTTTGTGCAATTTTTGTACATAACATATAATTTGTTTTATTTGTAACCTGGAATTTTGTTATTTGTAACCTAGAATGTCTTAATACTCATAAAAATCAGTATTTATACTATCTTCTTATTTATTATACCTACATTTAACATAAGTTTGAAAAAATTAAGTAGGGTAGTTGTTAAAAACCAGGCTTTGCTCTCTAACCATTACTATACCCAAATTCCCCCATCCATGGGGTAATTTAGGTATAGTGAAACTTAATTAGCCATTAATATACAAATGCATCTATTAACTTGAAATTTGTGAAAAACTATTCTAGAAAGTCACAATGTTAAGATGAAACAAGAAAAAGAAAAATATATACATATAATTTTTTTTTACAGGGCTGGAAAGCTCAAAGTAGGTCATTTTTATACCCAAATTACCCCGACCCACCCTATCAATTCAATGAGTTAAAATATTATTTTTGTCAATCAAGTTTAAAATTATGTAATGAACTTTTTTTTTAATCCGGACAAAACTAGGAAAATGGTTGTACTTGTGTATCTGTGCAAAGTGTAGTTTTTTAGCTGATGAAATAATTTTTAGTTATTTTTCTGTGCAAAAGGAGACCTGTCTAGAGTAATCTTAGCATTGTCTTAACTTTGTGAGACTTTAATTACATGCAATATTATGAAAACCACAAAAATTATCACTTTTTGTAGTGGTGCACCGAGTACTTGGAGAATAATCTATACTCAGCCAATTTACAGACTACTCATCAGTACTCTGCCAAATTTTGATCAGATATTTGGGTCAGTACCGAGTAGTTGTAAAAATGTGATATTTTTCATGATAACGAATATTTTGAGAAATTTACAATTGCTTTATTCACAAAATACAGAAATAAAATCAGGGCATGGTAAAAGCACTGGGTAAAAGTATCTATTGCCTATGGTAAACATGCCTGCATGGTAACAGTAGCTATTGCCTATGTCCTTTCTATGTTGCAAATTCATGAATGTGCATTTGTGTGTAACTATCTTTTCCATGTCACATATTAGCAGGGCCGCCATTTGGGGGGGAATACTGGACCTCTAGTACCAGGCCCGGAGCTCTGGGGGGCCCGTAAGGTTATGAACATGTTTTTCCAGTAATAGTGTCAATAATTTCATCAAGAGAAAAAAAAAAATCTCGCTTTCCATTACCGATTCTCAATATGAAACAATTGCTAGTACAAACACTAATGAATGAAACCCGCTTGCGCAAAGGAAAATGTACCGCTTTTTAAAATCACCTGGAGATACAAATAACGTGAAAATAAAATCAGATGCACACTTTCATAACTTCAAAAAAAAAAAGTTTTCCGGAAAAAAAAAAAATTCTGATTTTTTTTACAATTGCAAATGTGCTGAATTGATGGCATGAAAATATGCAATTGGGGGGGGGGGGGGTACATGGGGGGCCCGGCATTAAAATTGGTACCGGGCCCCATCGCTGATAGCGGCGGCCCTGCATATTAGTGTGTTAAATTAATCTTTGGCCAGGAACAGTTCTATGTGATCACTAAGTAGACATATAAGACACCTTTAAACCATACCTATTCCAATTTTTTTTTAATCAAAGATTGCAAATTGTTTAAACCATCATTTTGCAGATTCAAGTTTTTCGTACAGTGAAAACAATACATAGGAATAATTAAGTCATTTATATAATCCTAAGAAAAAGGTTGTGACTATTTTGAGCCAAGCAATACTTAGGAAAAAATTGAAAATAAAAAATGCTAGGAAAATATTTCGATAGTCAAAGTCATTGCATTTTAAACTGCGGTATAACAAGTGTCATACCGGCCCAGTGGCAAAAACACCGCGACATGGCGACATTGTCGCCGCCAGTGAAACTCTCTTGCAGACAGTTTTTGTCTGCACTGATAAAAACAACTTAGAAAAGTTGTCCGCAACTTTCGGCCAATTTTCCATCTCTTGAGCATGCTTTGACGAAATGACTTCTTTTTCCTTCACATTTAGCCGCTGGGGAAAAAAAAAAAAAAAAAAAACCCGCGATACGGGATTTAAAAATTCTTTGTGCTGTGACCAAACATGGCGCCCAAAACCTTTCTTCGCTTTTTTGCACTTTAAAGCATATGTGTGTTTTATTTCACTGGGGTTATTTTTTACTTGGCTACATTTTATTCTTCATTCATTTACATGATATCTATCCTCCCCTTTCGATATTTGTTCGTTTTTCTATGAAAAAAAAATTGCAAGCTTTCTTTGTACCGTGGGCAAACATGGCGCCCGAAACGTAACTTAGCTTTTTAAAACTTCAGAGCAGGCATATCATCTTTTACTTCTGTTCTGTTTTTGTTTAAGACAAGGCTGGGTTTTTTATTCATTCATTTCCATCGCATCTGCCCCCCCCCCCCCCATTATAATCAATCGGTGCTTATTGCTTTATTAACAAAAGTTTACTATATTTGTTGGATTCATGCTCAGAAAATTGGCTTCTCTATATTTGGTGCAAAATGAATTTTTGCCAAATTCATAGGTTACTCCATCCCCCCTTTAACCAATCTTTATGCACATAGTAATTTTCGTCTTTTTTTTTTTTTGCAACTTTTAAAACACAGTAAAAAAAAAAAGATTCGCCAATTTTAATTAAAAAGATTTTAGTTTATGCTCAATGGATCATTAAAAAAAATAAATAGTTTGATCACTGGAGTGCCCCTTTTTTCTTTAAAATATTTATCAAATTCAAGTTCGTGACCTGATAATATCTGCAAAAACAGCTCAATACATTTTTGTCTTAATTTCTAAATTATTTTAAACATTTTAATAAAAAAAGCTTTTGGACTTCATTAAAATAACCAGTTAAAAATGTCTTGTCTTAAACCATGTCATTAATGCAATAGCTCTTACAAAAAAATAAATGAAATAAAAAAATAAATCCTCAGAAACTGCTAACGATATCAAAATAGAATTTTAGAGGATTAATGAAATAGCTTATGGAACAAACAGAAAAAAATTCATTATAAACTGAAACAATCAGTTTCATAACCATAAGTGATAAGGATGCAAACCTATGGTGCCCCCCCCCCCACCCATTATTAAAAATTAAAGCTTAAACTTTTTTTTTATTTTTGTACCAATCTTGTTTTTTCCTGTGAAATAAGTAAGAGAAATACAGTCGACGCTCGATATAACGACCGTCTCCGTCCTACAGAAAACGGTCTTTATAACGAGTGGTCGCTATAGGAGGTAGAACATAGAGTACATTGGGATACAGTTGGCGGTTTTCTCACCGGTCGTTATATTAGGATGGTCTTAATAACGAGTGGTCGCTATAACGAGCGTCGACTGTATTTAGAAGCCGTTCTTTTTGAAATCTTTTATCAGATTTTCATCTTTTCCTTTTTCTTCTTTGAGTGACATGCTCAACCAACATTTTAGATTAAGTGCTGCAAATTATAGGTATCATCAAATTATACTGAGTATATTAAAATTGCACTCAAAATTTGCAGACAGATAATGAAATTCTCAAAGTTTGTCGCAGACAGCTACAAAACTTTCTGCCACTGGGCATACCGGGTACTCGTTAACTTGGCACATAGCCGAGTAATGAAGGGCAGAGTACTTGGTACTCGGCTACTTGGTTAAGTGCTACTCGGTCAAGTGCTACTGGGTAGGCCTCTATATGAAAGCCGCAGAAATTGTCAGTTTTTCGCAAGTTAGGTAATGAAAACTTGTGCATTAAAAATGTCAGTATCAACAGAAGGAGCAAGTTTTTTTTGCATCGAATGAAGTTTTTCTGGACTTTCATAACATATTTTAGTTCTAAGCTTTTTTACCCACCTGATTGGTAATGATTTGATTGTTGAAGTTTTAAAATCTCAGTGGTTAAAAATCTTTATTTGTTGTTATTTTTTATGTTAATACAGTCAAATTTTGTTAATTCAAACTCTTAAAGTGAATTGCTGATTTACGTATCCAATCCTATTCCTATTGTTTGTTGGATAGGTTCAACTACCTTTAAGATTAATTAGTTTTAAAGGTCCTTGGAGTTTGGTTTCATTGTACTTGTAATTGGTTTTAGTATTTGAAATCAAGGCCTTTAGCCCATTAATGCCTAGCGTCCCTTTTTAGGGACGGTCCAAAAAGGGGTCTGAATTTCCCCAAAATGAACATTTCAACCAAATAATAGTGTTCAATGAGTACCTTGGTATTGTTTCAATTCGTTATTAACAGATTGCAGCACATAACCATTCTAAAGTGCGTTCTGTAGCAGTTTCAAAATGATCTTTATCAAAAATGGCATCGTTCACAATCTCAAGGAAAAAAGCTAAGTTTTCAAAGTTATTCCCAGCTTCCCAGTTTATGTTAATTGCTGGTTTTATTTCTTCTTATAAAAGGTCTTTTTAAATATTATATCGTAGGCAGAAAAAAAATTGAGTAAAAAATGTATGTATCCTCTGGGGTCTATCGTAACTTTTAAGAGACGATTTTTCTTTCTTTAATAAAAAATTTATTTTTTACATAATATTTTTTTTATTATTTTTCCTGTCCATTAGACACTGTTTGTAACCAGTATACAAAATATCTTTGGAAAAAACAAATGTCAGGCATTAATGGGTTAAATAGATTTTCAATTTTCCCCCTTGATTATGCTTTGAAAACTTGGTAGCTCTGAGTCTCTTTCCTTTTCCGTATTTTCCCACATTATCTAGAAGATGTTTATATAGCTTTAAATTCATTTGTGTTCTGTTCAGTTTAATCAAGGTACAGCAATCGTGTCGGCGATTTCATAATGTTCAAATAACGTTAGTTCTTGTTAAAAAAATTATGATTGAATATCTAGTATTATTTATAGTTTAATCTGCATGAGGGAAGGTAAAAATTGGCATATTTGTTTAATATCCGGTGGATGACCACCAACCAGTAGTGATGGGCATAATCCAATTCTTTTTTGCGAATCATTAGATTATTCAAGATTACTTGAAAACTTTATTACCTACCAAATCTTGAGTTCTCGACTATCACATCTCAAGTTCTCCATTATCAGTTCTCAAATTGTGGAATAGTGAACTTCTCAAGATCTCAAGCCATAGATTTCTCAAGTTATTTCATAATCGAATGAACCTCTCAAGTAGTTGACTACTTGAGGGATTCATTTATTTGCAGGATTGTCCATAGAGGGAGGTGGTTATGACAGACTATGCTGTTGGAATTTTTAGAGGGTGTTTTTTTTTTTTTTTTTTGCAGCAGGAAGAGCAGGGGTATGAAAGGTATCCAAGTGCATATTATACCGAATGGCAGCAAACCTATGTTTACATATACGTAAGTACAACCATTTCAAACAACAGGTGGGGGGGGCGGGCATTTCTAACCCCAAAAATGATGGGTTTGATGGCAACCCATCCTCGTGCACACATCTGCCAAAACCGCTTGAAAATTCAAGTGTTCCTGAAGTCTGTTGTGTCGGCCCATTACCCCTTTAAGGACAATAGTGCACACTTTCAAATGTTACCCCTCTTAAAACAAGAGCCCCCTTAAATTTTCAATGGTACCTACTGTGCACCATGAACCCTCATGCGCCGAACAATTAATGAGAGCCCCTGCACAGGTCAATTTGATTCTGAAAAACTCGGAAAGTGAAATGTTCGGGATCTCGATTCAAAACATCTCGATGAGTCGATTGCTTAAGTACTTGATTTGAAATCATTTGATTTCCAGAACTACTCGATAACCCAGGTCTCTATTATTATAAGTTTTCAATTATGCCGAACACTATTTACCAAACTGGAAATATTGAGTAAATTATTTTATTACCATTAAGGTTAAGTTTAATTTAATGAATAAAATATTATTTTTGATAAAAATTGAATTTTATAAGCAATTTATAACTTAAAACTTTTTACGCAGATACTGCATGTGCAAGTTAGTACAAATCAGTAAAAGGACTCAAGGTTGCTTAAAATCATGCTGATTATTACTTAATGAATTAAAATTTTATGATACAAAAAAAAAAGTTACAAATGTATTTGAATTTCACATTACTTGTTCAAAATATCAAGCTAGACTAATAAGTAGTTACCGTAAAATCCCAAAAGTAACCCCCCCCCCTCCCCCATCAATTATTACCCCCTCCCCTTTTTTGGAAAAAAGTGAAATTTCTCTTATCCTGAATATACTGTATTAAAGATCTCGATTATAACCCCCCCCCCCACCTGAAATTTATCAGTTTAGTTTTGAAAATAGGGGGGGGGGGGTATTTTCAGGATTTTATAGTAATTAATTACAAACACTATGAAACAAAAACTCTGATACAAAGGTTTGCTTATAAAGTTCTGCTACCGTACTAACTATTCATTTATAAATGTTGTTTTTTTTTATGCAACTAATGATTTCATTTTAATTTGTAGGTAAAATATCCTCCGCATTTCTCAGAGAAAGGCTTCAATTCCTGATTTAAGGCTATTCCACAAGGCATCATTCAACTAAAGGATTTCCAATCTTATCCCATTTCTTTTTGGAACTGCCAGATATATACAGCTCTGAGTGAATTCCAAACTACCTGGATAACAAAGTTAAAAAAGTTGTTATACTAAACATTTACACCTTTGCCTAAATTCAAGCCTAAGCTCATAATGCAAGAACCTTCACTGACTTTTAAACCTTCTTTTTCTACTACGAAGAAAATTTTCCTTCCTACAGACTATGAACAAGCTGAATGCATTTGAAAAGTACCAAAACATGCTTGTTTTTTTTTAATGTCCCAGTCAGAATGATTTTGAACTTTTATTGATACTTAGTGAAGTGCTTTAATAAAATCTACATGAAGCAGCTACTGATAGTGAGAGTACATGCTGCTAAGCAGAAATAACACTAATTTTCAATGAAAAGGCAGAAATTTTATATTTAAATTGAAAAGCATTTCTTTTTACTATATTTTATTTTGGTTGATTTAGATACTTAATGTAGAGTTGTAAGAATGAAAATTTCCAAAGTTAGATTTTTTTTTTTAATTTGTGATTATTATAAGTCAACCTTATTTTTTTCATTTTGTTCTGTGTCACCGGTTATGCTTTTTAAAGTATATATAAAATGCATTTTATGTTTAGAAGGTAAGATGATTTAAAGTCATTTCAATAAAAAAAGTATTTGAAATTCTTTTTTGTGTGTGTGTATGTTTTAAATTTCTTTTTATATGTTTTAAGTCAGTTATGTATGTATTCAAAACAATTTTACATTTAAAAAGTAAGGCAGCTTAAATTTATTTGAATATAAAACTTAAAATAATTTCTAGTGTTGTCCATTTTCAATCAATATTTTACTCTTATTTTGTTTTTTTAATATATTTGAATATCTTTTACTGTGTGTCTTGAGAATAAAAAGATGGATAGGAATACAAATTTTCTTGTGTTTACATTTTTCCCACTTTTTTATTGCTCAGTTTAAAACTATGCATTTGTTTTCTAACCCATAATACCTTCGTTGTAAAAATAGTAAACTTCAATTGAAGAATGATAATTCAGGTAAGACGCATATTGCAATGAAAGTGGAATGCATGAGTTTCAATATGACAAGAAATATCTTTCTCAAAAATGTAGTAACAAGAGTGAAAAGCAGTTCATCTTACATTTTACGGTGCAACTTGAGTATTTAGTTTTAACAAAGGGGGTTCTTTAAAGACAGAAAATACTCGTGCAATATTTGCCATTATGTACAATTTTTACTCTTCTTGTGGTTGAAGTTTAACTCTTCTCATGTTGAGTCGACCGGTATCAAACGGTTTTTTCTATTTTGCAGTCCTCGGAGATACTCCAGCCCAGCACTGGCTTTTGCTATTGTACAGTGTTGGAGAATACTAGAACCCATTTGTGGATTATCTTTTAGAAATGAAATGAGCTTTTTGTTTTATTTTTTCTTTTGAAGATGATTTGTAGACAAGTCATCTCAAATCATGAGTTATCTTCATGATTCTAGAAACATATGCAATAGTAATTTAGTCAAACTGTAAGAAATCATCATTTAATTCCAAGGATTATGTTATCAGTAATGGTTAGTCATCACTTTTAAAATATCTTAAATTGTCCTGTTTGTCAGAGTCATGAAATAAACTTGAAAATCGTGGAACATAACTTGAAGTATTAAACTGCCATGAATACTTAAAATATTTAGAGATGTCTTGTCTGCAAATAATCTTCAAAGAAAAAAAATAAAACGTAATTCAATAAGATAATCTACAAATGGGTTCTAGAATTCGCCAACATTGCATGATAGTATTGGCCAGGACTGGGCTGGAGTATCTCCCAGTTCTGCAAAAAAATTAACCGTTTGATACCGGCCGATCCAACATAATTCGATACTGTCCAAATGGGTTCAGTATTGGCCAATACAGCGTTCCCGCATTGGCCAGTGCTGGGCACGAGTATCGCCCAATATCGTAAAAAAGTTGACCAATCGATGCCGGCCGACCCAACTTAACCCGACATTGGCCAATTCTTGCTCCCAGTATCGGCCGACCCAACTTAACCCGACATTGGCCAATTCTTACTCGCAGTATCGGCCAATTCTAGTGACGAGTATTACCCAATATCGGAAAAAAGTTAACCGTTTGACGCCGGCCGACCCAACTTAACCCGACATTGGCCAATTCTTGCTCCCAGTATCGGCTGACCCAACTTAACCCGACATTGGCCAATTCTTACTCGCAGTATCGGCCAATTCTAGTGACGAGTATTACCCAATATCGGAAAAAAGTTAACCGTTTGACGCCGGCCGACCCAACTTTCGCCGAGATTGGCCGATACTGCTGTGCTGCTGGGGAATTTAACGACGACCAACTGTAAAATTTTGTTTTCATTCACACAAAAGAAAAAGGTAATGTTCTTTTTATGTTAAATTTCACACATTGATAATATTTCGATAATTGGGGATCTGGTGTGGTTGCCAAATTTTTGGCGATAATTACTTTATTTTGTTGCTCTTTAGTTTATGTTTGCGAAGGAAGTATTTCCCTCGCTCATAAATTGGCCACAAAGATTTAACGCCAATAGGGAAAGATAACCAGACTTCCAATCACCGAAATCTTCCCTTTTTTGTTTCTAATTTCACACATACGTTTAATACTTGAAAGTAAAATAATGGGCCAACTGAAAAAAAAGCTGCGAAATAATGTGAGAATTCTTGTTAAAAAACTCGCCAAATCAACTTTAAAAGCTCCATTAGCATGTAACATAATAAGTTTAATAAATATATCGAGCCATTATTATCATTGAAATTTAAATTAAAGTGCAAAATAAGAGAAAAGAAGCAACCACGAAGACGATGCAAGCTTAAAATTTTAATCTTCGCTTAGGTGGTAAGAAAATACATCGCCAAGTTAAAAAACGTACCTTAACTGAAACGTACATACTACCAAAGATCTCGGTTATTGAAATATTCTCAAAAGCTTTACGGAGAACAAATTCTTGATGTGCTTTTCAAGATATTAGTGCCATAGTCATTCCAAAATGTCCATTAAAATGTAAAAAAATCGCCAAATAAATTAATTTGACAATCTAAACTCATCAAAAGTTTTGAATGAACTATCGTTCCAAAATCGCCATTTATCGCTCTGCGGTGCCAGTGTCGTTTCATAGTTTAATTATAATTAGAATCAATTAAAATGAAAAATAATTCGCTAACTAATTAAAACAAGCTGTTAAAATGCAGAATAAACCAACAAATAAAACAAGCTATTAAATAACGTTTAAATATACTAAAATAGAATTGAATGCCAAATTGTAAAATTGTCGCCAACAAATTAACTTTTATTTTTTTCTTTTATTATCTGATTTGTATATAATGTTAGTTACCATAAAATTCGATAGATGTCGCTGGAAAAGGACGTCCGTTTTTATCCCAAGGAATTTGTTCAAATGAAGAAGCCTGTATAAAGCGCTATCTAGTGTAGCCTTGACGAAACTAACCGAGTTACACTTTATGAACGACCGGTTAGCTGACGCGTTGACTTTTTGAACGCCTCGTTCGCCTCACGCTCTTCACTCGTTAAACGCGTTCGACTTTATGAACGCACCCTTAGAAGTCTTAAAAGCGAATTGTAGGCCATCTTTGCTCACATTAGGGGCAAGAACTGGGGTAGCAAAATCATCCTGGGCAATTTTTCTAAATTGCAGGTTTAGAAACGCAATTTTGGACTTCTGATAATGTTGAGAATATGTGAAGTTCCTGAGGATGGAATAATTCTTTAAAAATATGTTTGTTCCATTTTATATGCACAGTACTGTAGATCACATTTTTGAAAACTGATTTGAGGTAAAAAATGTGCTACAAAACTTGTAGTAAGAAAATTTTCCCTGGGAGCTAAGGCGGTCTGAAATATTCCAGGGGCAGGTCGAGCTCCCCCAGTTCCTACGCCCCTGATATCGGCAATCACTAAAAAAACCAAACACTTTTTCGAGGTCTCTGTAATGAAATCTTACAATTTTAGTCATTGAAAACACCTAAAATGCAGGGGTTCAAGAGCACTGCCCAGTTGCTCTATTCTAACCTGGTGGACAGAGGCCTTGTGAATACTGCTCCAATGCTTTCGAATCCCTGTTTTGCTTTGGAACCAAATTACTTACTGCCGACAGCGACATCTGTGAATATTTTTTTTTTCAGTGGTGCTTGGATTATTATATTATTAAAGACAATGTACGGAGAAATAGTTGAAGAAAAATTATTAAATGCACAGAAAAGTAGTTTTTAATCACTTGAATGACATCATTGAAAAGTAATAAATCCGAATGCTTAATTAAGCTACGGTTTAGCTCTGTCACTGTGTAATTCGCTCCTGTGAGATGCGTCGTCTTTGCTGCTGGCAATCGAGGATCAAGATGTCTTAGTTTTGTTTTCCTCGGATGGAAAGATGTTAATCTTTTTAAAATAGGAGAAAAAAACAAAAGCAATCAAAGTGCGAGGGTAGAGAATGGCAGCTGTGCATCCTCAACCAGCCCAAGAGTCTTTACCTCCTGGATGGGAATGCCGATATGACCCTCGAACTGGAAGGCAGTAAGTTTGATTCCTTTTCAAAGGTCTCTTGAAAAATTGCTTAGTATTCATTTTTGCTTGCTTTAATAATCGTTTTGATAATTTTTGTTGCTTGTTCAGTTGTTTTCATTTCCTTCTTTTATTTATTTTGAGCATTTATATTATGTGATTGATTTAGTTAAACGTAACGCGTTTGCTCAAATATTATGTTTCAAAAAAGACGAAATGTGCTCGCATGGTTTGCTTATTTTTTTATTCTTTAAAGTTTTCTGAAACATGCTTAAAGCATGGCAATTGTTATTATAAATTATGTCTTGTTAAAATTTTATGGCTGAGCTAACCATGTACTAAGCACACAGATTTACGAACAATTGCATAGAACTATTTTGGGGCCAGAAAATCAAAGAATTAGAGAAGAACCAAAACTAAAAATTTCATTTGGAAATATGGTTTGGACAATAAATTGTATTGTTTTCACAGCTACAATGCAAGTTTATTTACACAGAAGCAAACCTCCCAAAAAAAAAAAAAAGAATACTATGAAGTTTGTTGTGTGATCTGTGTGTCTCACCACACATCGTCAGTGCGAGAAAAATATCATGACTAAGAGCTACGTATTAAGAATAAGAGTTTTTATATATTGAAGAAAATTATTATAAATAGTTGTACATCTCTTAAATCATTTACAATTATTCAGTGCTGTTAATTTTACGACCCGTAACTGGGTATTTATTGGTTTGTCAATACACTTTTTCTAATTTGAAATTATCATGGTTTATAAAGTCGAAGAAACATGACTAGTCTAATATACATTGACAAAAACCATATAAAGTGTTATAATTTTTGCACATCATTCCAGTAAACTACTATAAAAAATGCTTTGAGGTAAATAATTGTAAAAAAAATCTGCATTTTAATTTAAAATTTAAAAAAAATCCGAAGGAGAGTTCCTAGACCCCTGTTTGTCTTGGGAAATACGGAGGGTACAACAATACCCCAGACTCGGGGTATTGTTGTATCCCCAGAATTCGCAGCCGAAATCCACCTGTGACTGTCACCAAGGTAGCAGACAAAAACTCAATTGCCTGGCATTCATTGACACTTGAATTTTTTTTGCTTTAAAGCTCTTATTTCAATTTTTAAAAAAGATCTTTTGAAAGTTTTTTCTGGGAAATGTTGTAAAACAAAGATGAATAATTAATTTGGTACAAAACACTCTCTTTAAGATCATATTTTCTTGATTTTTTTCCACTTGGCTCTTCATCACAAAATAGGTGAAAACTATCATTCTCTTTTTATTTACCTATCCCTTTTCTCAGCATCTTTCTCGCAATCGTTTGTATAAACCCTATGTACGTTCATGATGTATGTAAAATCAAGTGATTATAAAATGAAACGAGTTTCTGTAGCACTACTAACACTGAATACTGAATTAAAATGTCCACAGGAAAAATTTAAGTAAACTAATGCCACACCATGAATAGGCAAACCATGTTCAGTGTAACAGATAAGTATTTTTCAAGCAATCTGTTTTCTAAACATAAGTTTGCTGACATTATTAAAAAGTTATTGTCCATTTGTATTATGAAACAAACACAGCTCACAATAGTGCTATTTTCCCTTTGTATTAAAGTTTTTAATCATATTATGCCTAGATAAATATATATCAATTATAAATACATGCATCAATCAGAAAACACCTTACATTTTGGTTTGTTTTAGGCAGTGCTGTACTTGGGAGGAAGCAAATTTATATCCTTGCCCTGCACAACAACTTCTGGCGGGCAAAAATTCACCCAACTTTTGCATTTTTTTCCGATGAAAGTTGGCATAAAAACTTGAAAGAAGATAGTTATGAGGGCAGTTTCAAGTTTTTACCCTAGTTGAAAAACATTTTTTTTTGGTCTATATTTTTGAATGCACAAATAAGAAAGATTTTGATAAGCAAGAAGAATAGATACATTTAAGAATGTAGAAACTCTCCGAGGCTGCTTTTTCAAGAAGCTTTGACATACCTTGCAGTGTCGCCCTGTTTTTGCTACCCAGTGTATAGTTATTAAAATGGAAAATGTTGACCAGCTAAAATTTCTGAACAAGTGGCAAAACCTGGGATCATTATTTTATGCATTTCAAATCAACAATTATTTTTGAATTTATTAAATGGAAAAATTTCTTCTTCATGAAGGTTGTATGAATTTGAATAGTTCACCAGAAGCAGCTACTTGCAGTCGAGTTAATAGTTTTAAGAATACTTTTGAGTTTCATTAAGGATTTGGTAAATTGCTAAGGATCAGCCTGTTTGGCTTGAAGCCTGCTGCTGATCATCAGTTTTATTTGTTTGGTCTGATCCCCGAGACCAGCATAGCTAGATCAGGTCCATGAGTCAGTTCACCCGTAGAAAGTCAAGAACCATCAAGGGGTTTTGAATAAGATCCAATTTGGAAAGCCCCAGACATGATAAAATATGCTCAGGGGAGGCCTGAGCAGAAGAGCACTTAGTGCACATCACGAAGGTTCTAGTTCCGTTAATGAACGTCATTGTCAGTTATCAGTTTTGTATTTGTATCAATTATTTGTCATGCATTTTTTGCTTGTGTATTTTTTTTTATTTAAGATTGTAGTTATTTTTTAACTCATGATTTTCTTTTAAAATCTAGTTATTTCCTGAATCATCTGGAACACATTACTACTTGGGAAGATCCTCGACTTAGGCCATCTACTTTGCAACAGGTGCTTTTTTAAGATCTTACTTTACATTTAAGGGTATGCTTGTATAAGTATGTGGATATTTAGTCTGTATGAAATTTTATGTGTATGTTTGTGTGTTTGTAGAAATAACATACAACACAAAATTTGAAAGTGACTTGTATCCAACTAGACTCTATGAACTGTGTGCCTACTTATAAATGCGTCATAATGCTTGGATAGAATTCGCTGATGGATCTTTTTTTTTTTCCTCCCTTTACATCTTTTCAAGAGAAGCAAAACTAAAAGATTAAAATCTAAAACTTAGGAGTTAAAATTAAAATTTGATGTAAAATAAAAGCTATAACAACACCGATTTGCTAACTACTACCGCTGACTTTCAGTTTTCTTAGCTTAAAATGGGGGAGAGGAATGTTTTGGGGGAAAAGCAATTTTTTCAGTGAAATTTTCTTTTGTCTTAGTGAATTTCCTTTTTGCTTATAAGTGATACTGATATTTTTTTGCAATATTAATCTTTTTTCTATCTAATTGTCATTTACTTTTTTTTAAAGTTTAGAATTAAGTATTTAGAAAATATGTTACGATAAAGTTGATAGTAACACAATAATGCTAAGTTATTTGTTTTTTGAAGTCTTATCTAGATATATTTGTCTGAAGTTTAATCTTGTGTTGTATGTTTTTTATTTAATTCAGATATGATTGTGCATGTTGATATAAATTTATTTTTGACATGCTTATGCACTGCTTGTAAGAAATGCACTTGACTTCATTTACATTATTCAAAGATATTTTAAATTGTTATCAGTATATTTTCATACCTAATATATTTTTGAATGAAGAAATATTTAAAGTGCAAACTTTTTAAATATTGTTATTGCTGTAAGTATAACTTGGCTGAGTCAAATGCTGTTAGCCTACATTTTAATACTTTTAGAGCCTGGGTTGTTAAAATGCTCATGAAGCTTCTGTCCTATCAGTACATAAGTATTTTCATTTATGTATTTTGTACACTTTATGTGAATTTTTTTCCTTCAGAAATTATTTTCAATATTTTAAATGAAAACAATTTCTAGGGATTTAATAAATAGTAAGTTTGAACTTGCTATTTATATAAATAATACTATTTTATAGTATAAATATGTATACATTTTATGTAGTCCAGAATGTTCTTAAGCAGTTAAGAGCATCTTTATGAATAACAATATTTTTAATCTAAGTAATGATTGTCAGCCTTGATTATTTTCTTAATAAATTTGATTTCATCAATTTTTACCATATTTATCTTTCTTCTGGCACTCTTCTATTTGAAGTTGATTAGTTCATTTGAATAAGAACTCAATTAATATGTCAAATACTATTTAGGGTAATAAAAAAATTACCCTCAAGCTTCAAATTACATAATTTTAATAATATTTATTAGCATTACCGGGAGGAAGCCTGGTAACAAAACTGATACAGGGCTTAACCTTGACTGTCAGTGGCGCTATTTTGACTATGGCATCTGATCTCCCCTCCGCTAAATAGGATCATGCCATTTAGTGTCCGTAAAATGAAGGAATTTAAACCTGCTTCAAGCATGGTCATCGTTAAATTAAATCCAGCTTGGGTAATTTTTGTCTTTTGAGGTGGATAGGTGGTATATTTTTATTTTCTGTACTTTTTTTTTGTTATTAATGTTTAAAACTTAAAACATTTTATTATTAATAATTTTAAAGTAATCATATATATTTTTTAATTTACTTTTAAATTAATCAGTTTGAACCATTTAGATATTCTTGCAATGTAATTCTTTCATTGCATTTATTTTAATGTTTAATTCCTTTGTGTAAAATTGTACTGGTATGGCAAGCTCATTTTATTAGTTTTCTAACTTTCATATAGCTGATAAAAAGTATGGTTACACGCTTTTATAAAGTTATAGAATATTTCAATAAGTGGCTCTGTGTGCGGGAATATCTAAGGCAACACCCTGAACTTTTCACCACACAATAATTGTCTTACTACTCCGTGGTTCACTTAAGTTGAAATTGCATTTGGTTATACTTTTATTTGGTACATTTTTACCATTGTGTTTAATATATGCATTTAACGTATAATTTAACTGACCTGTAATTCGGCAGTTACACAGTTATATGTTAAATGGACTAGGTATCTCGTGAAGAACCAAAAGGTGCTTAAGTTTCCCATTTGATCATGAGTTGTTGCTTCATATTCTTGATATTTGATAGAAACATTCACATTTATTGTAGTTGAAAGATATTCATGTCTATGCATACTACAATATGTTCAATCATCGTCAAAACTCCCTTTGTAGTGGAGAAACATAATTTACTTCTGTAAAACATAATTTTCAAGTGTGAATATTATGCCATGGCATGTTACCTGATCTTATACATGAGTACTGTAATTGAAGAGTACTCATCTAATATGTTAACTTGTAACATTTTATAATATGGAATGGACATTTGAATGAAGTTATAGTTTTACAGCATGATCATGAAAGGCCATGTATTTAATGAACATTCAGGTCTTTTTAGTTCTATTTCAAGTTTTAGGGTTTTTTTTTTCAATGTTTATATTTTAAAAATAAAATTCAGTGAACATTTGTAACATGTGTTTCATTAGTTATTCTTTGTAAGTTTGATGTAACCATCAATTAAAAAAGACTACCCCATGCTCATCACTTGTTAGTTAAGTTTGCCATATTTGTGTATTTCTCTCAGGGGTCATACGCAAAGTATTATCTGTATGGAACAGGAAGGCCAACAGCAGGACCAGTCAAGGTGATAACCCCTGTGCATGAATTTTTAAAATTATTTTGTGTTCAGTTGAAACCCTGGCATGATGCATCTATGGTCATAAGAATAGTTTTTCCTTTCTGGCCTGTTTAGTCTGTGGCTCCTATGTATAATCATACTTTTGTCTGTTCAGTTATTATTCTTTTTTTTTTGAACAGAATGTATACATTTTATTTCTTTCCTCTTCGAGAATAGAATGGAAACATTTGGTAGTATCTTTGCTGCATGTTATATTAAGATTGAGACCAATGTTTTATTCATATTTAACTTATTATTTAATTCATATGATTTACTAATAGTGATGATTCTTTAGTTCCATATCTTGGGGACAAAGTTTTTATGGTATGAATAATATGAATGTGTGTTTGCGTATATGTGTGCAGCATTTCTGTTTGCTAATATTTGGTCGAAAATATTTTTAACTTTTAACTAAGTATAAACATTATATTTACTCCACTCTGTTTTTTAGAAATGTAACTTGTATGACATGAAAAGTAATAGGCTGGATTAGTTAGATTTTTGCATTTAAATTCCTCCCAGCTTCTTTTTCACAACATTAAAATGAAGATATATTTTTCTTTTGGGAGTATATGTCATCTCAAAGCTCAGCCTTGCATATAATTTGCAGCTACTATTTTAAAAAGTAAATAAATGCTTGAAGGTTATACTAATTTTTTTACGTTACTTTTTTTTAACCCATTAATGCCTAGCGTCCCTTTTTAGGGATGGTCCAAAAAGTTTGAATTTACCAAAAATTAACATTTCAACCAAAAAATAGTGTTCAATTATTACTTTTGTATTGTTTCAATTCATTATTTACAGATTGCAGCACATAACCACTGTAAAGTGTTGTTCTGTAGCCGTGTAAATGATATACAAAATATCCTTGGAAAAAAATGTCAGGCATTAATGGGTTAATATTCATTATTTTTTATTTACCTTTTAAATTATGTAAATAAGTGTTGCATTTAATTAAAATTTGCAATAATTTATCATATCTATAAAAATGTTATCTTTCTTATTAGTTTTCGTTACAACTACTGATATTGAAACGCATTCGTTTTCGTTGGTTAAGAGCAAGGTAATCAAAGCAATTTTTTACTGAAAATTGCTAATTCATGACGATGAGTTTCCCCATTTGCTAACTTACTTTCGTAGCAAGAGTAGCCTTTAAATATTTTGCAATGTTTTTTGAAGCATCAATAAAGGATTTTATTATTTTAAACATCTTTTAACTATTCAGGTTTTATAATCAAAAACTGTTTTTGGAGAGTTGTGCAAATTTTTTTTCAAACTTCTTGCAGTAATTGTGCTTATTGAGATGAATTTAAATTCCATTTTTTTTTTTTTTTTTGCAATACAGTTTATGTTGAACCAATTGAAGAAATTTCTAAAAAATTGGCACCAGTTCTAGATGTTTTTGGAGTTAAAACTCTGGTGTTTGTAAATGAACTGACTATTGGCCCCTTAATAATTGACATTTGGTGTAATTTTTGGTTAGGTATTCAGTATGCAGTTATTTGGTTAAATCACTTTTCTTTTTATCTTTAACAAAAATGACTGCATAGGAAGCTGGCAATCTTTTTCACTTTTCTATAAGTTCATCTCCTCTCATGTTTCCTATCCCTGCAGCTGGAATACTTAGGAGAGCTTTTTTGACCTTATGTCTGGTTTGCAGAAAGATCTCTTTTTTCCATTTTCAGTTCGTAAGAAATGCAAAATGAGTGTTCCAATTGAAGATTATTCAGGACTAGTGAATATTTCAAGTATTTGTAAATGAGAGGTTTGTGAAATTGAGGATCAACTGTGTGTTTTCTCATATGCAGTCAAACTGGTATATAACAAGCTCTCATTTTATGAAAATCCAAATTCAGTGAAGAAATCGGAAAAATTTGGTTGGTGCAATGTCTATGAGAGCATAACTCGCTTTTAACAAGCAACCCCTGCATAAAGCAAATATTTTTGTTAAATTTAAAATTTCAATTTGCTTCCAGCTTAGCTTATAATTTTCTAACAAAATTTCTTTAATTCTTTACTGTACACTGAAAGTTAGTGGTGAATCAGAAGTCCTGAGAATTAATATTGATATCCTTTTCTTACCATAATTTTTGGAGCAGAGAAGCATTTGGAAATTGTGTATTTCTTGGCATCAGTACTTTCAAGCTATGCTTCCAAAGATACTGTTGCTCAAATTCAAACTAATGCAGATGAAAAAAATAATGTTTTAGCACAAACTCCTTTTTTCAAATATTGCTGTCCTTCACACTTTTTTTAAGCTAGTTCAACTGTATATGTAGCAAATGAAATATTTATCCCTAACTATATTGAGGAATTGTTTTTGTTTTAGATTTATTTTGTCTTCTGAATAAATTAAGGTTTTCAGTTAATAAAAGAAACAAAGACAGTATAGCATACCTAAGAAATATTCAGGATTTAGGTAGACTAATTCTATATAAAATGCATTCTCTCTAGTTAACTTTCTTTCAGAAAATAATATCCAACTAACTTTATATTACCTGTGTAGTAATTCCTATTTAAATTTGAATTGCTAAATCTTTTTTTTTTTTTTTAAATTTCCAAATCTTTAGGGGGAGGGGGGGGGACCTGTACATGTAATCTTTTTTTTTATTTATTTATCCATTTTTTATAAAATGGCATGACAAAGCAAAAAAGCTATGTATTGAACTGTGAATCTATAGATAATCAGAATTGGGTTTTACTCGTTCCGTAAGTTAGCAACTTCTCAAAGAAAAGGAATATTAACTTTATTGATATTTATTCGAATAGTTTACATTGTGTACTAAAAATGACGTTCTTTTCTCATTTCAGTCATACCCACCATACTATGGATCTAGTCATTACTCAGTCACTGTTACTTCCCCACCTCCACCTCCTCCTCCAGTCAGTTCACCCCCTCAGTCTCAGGTGACAAATGTATGTAGATATCTTTAATCTCATTTTGATTCCAAATTCTTGTTTATTGAACTTTTCACATGCTAGTTACTGAGCACATGTATTAAAGAAATAGAAAAATACCTTTGTGCATAAATGTAATATCATAAATACAACGCTGTTGAAAGCACAAATTTGCATTAATACTGCCGACACATCTATTGGTGTTACAAGGAACGAGTTTTTCAATGCAAAAATTGAGCTTTTGTCGGATGTCTGTGCATCCATAGCTCACATTTTTTTGCATTGAAAAGTGGAATTCTTCCTTGTAATGCCAAAACATGTGTCTGCAGTATTCCTGCACATTTGTGCTTTTAACTACGTTGTATTTATGCTATTATGTACATCAATGTTTTGAACATCTTACATTTTGCCTCTTTTTTGGAAAACACTTTGACTTTTTTTTTTGGGAGTTAAAAAAAAATCATAACAACCCTTGCATGTTCTCATGGGGGAAGTACTTTTTCGATGATTTTAAGGTCATTCTTTGCAATGAGCTCTCTTGTGCTCACTTTTTAGTAGCTCTTTTAAATACAAGTAAGAAAATAGAAATTATTTGTAAATTACTTTTTAAAGATCAGGTAGTAACCGCTTTCAATCACCTCACAATCACTTTTTTAAAGATCATCGTTTATGTATAATACTAGCTGCGAGGGCAGCTAGATTAGCTTCCTGCGGCATGTTGATGCATAACGTCCCCCTTCTCTAACTTTTACCTTATTCTGAAGTTATATTATTTGATATAATTTAATCTTCATTCGATTTCAAGACATACCACGCACGTGGCCCGACGTTGCATGGGCACTTCGTGCCCTGAAAGTAGTGAGGAAAATTTCAAGAAACTACTCCCCGTCAAGGCGGCTCGCTAACAGGCGCTTCACGCCTTTACTTTTTTCATATATAAAAAAATCATTCAAATTATTGAGATGCTTCGAGCCTTCAAGATGGTGAGGAAAGTTTCAGTAAGTTCAGCTCGCTCAAATTAAAAACACAGACATAGATACTCAGTTTTTAATAAGTAGATGGCTTTTCAAAATATTACAAGTAGCTAGCGATAAAAATACCGTGAAAGTGGCCCGCTTATGAGTTTCGTGTTTGATTTAGTTAAGCCTTTATTCAAAATTCTCATTATCATTGTTATCACCGTTTCATAGCAACCACGTTTCAACAATAGATTTCATATTTAATCATTTATTTTTTGCTTAATCGCTTTAAATTTGACTACTTATTAATTGATATCTTCGCTAATTAAAATCATATAATTATATAAATTGAAACTAATGAAGTCTGAAAAATTACCTGTCTATTGGTACCTGGTTCGACTTTCAGTTCAGTGGCGTTCAGGAGAAAGAAGCGTGACATAGAAAGAAAGATAGAAAGATAGAAAGACAGATAGTTAAAAAGATACTCAGTTTTTAATATAAGTAGATGGTTAAATGTTCCTTGGCTTTTAAGATTTTTATAAAATCCCTACCCCTGTATTTAGCCTTGAATACTTCTATTTTATATATGTTGGGAGTAAATGCATTTTTCCTATATATATTTAAAAAAAATTTTATTTTTCAATTATTTTATTAAATTTTGCAATTGATGAAGACTTTTTGAATTTCTTTTGTACATAATTAATTAACCATACAAAATTGTTCTGTCAAACTGAAGCTTCTGCTCGCATCTATTTTTATTGCTGTGCTACACTCTGCTTTGCTTCTTAGGGCTCTGGTGGAGGATATTATACCCCTCGTCCATTAACTCAGGTGAATTTCGTGCTTTTACTAAAATCTCTCTTAGTTTGCTTTAATTTATTTCTTTCTATCTTAATTTTTTTGTATACTTTTTGACACTCTTAAAAGTCATTAACTTTATTTTAAACATTTAAGAGAGTACAAATTAGGAAATATGCAGAGGCCTGATTAGGATCACATCTCAATTTTATTGAAAGAAGGTTGAATAAATATATATATATATCCCCTTTCTTTAAAAATTCTATGATATACCTAGTTTATTTTCTATGAGTGGGGGAAAAAACACATATAAACATATTTGAATGATTTTGATATTGTTTTTATTATTACTATAATTTACGCACATAATAATTTATTGAATTTTGATCCGTAAAATGTTTTTTCTCTTGAATAGATAAAATTTCTCTTAGAGAATTCTGGTTTAAATTTATGTTGGATAAAAGTCACTATTTAAGGAGGCGAAGTATATAAATGATACTTTCAGATGCGGGAGAAACATTTATGGAAAAATTTTACAACTAAATACTGATAAAAATGAAATTTTATGAAATATTGCTGCAGTTGTATTTGTGTGGATTTTTTTTTCTTAAATTACGATTAAGTGTTTTTTTTTGCTATGCTTCTTTCTACTTTTATCTTTTTTTAACAGATAAAAGTAGCAAGTGTTATAAAAATATGCTCAGAATAAACTTTTACAAATTATTACTTAGAAAATAATAAAACAATGAGATCTGCACTGTTCAACAAAAGCAGATTACCTTTGTGAATAAATAAATAAATAAATATGATATATTGTAATATGTATCCCGATAAAATACATAGTTAAGTTAAACTTTGTTTTCTCCTTTCTTCTTCTGTTTTTTTTTTCTCAAGTCTTTTTCGATAATCATGTTCTATTCCTATGAAAATAATTATAAAAATGTTTGTTAAAACACATAAACTAAATAATTTCTTCATGAAAATGATGCGTTTTTTTCTAGGGAGGTTATTCACCTCATTATGGAAGTCCAAAAACACCATATAGGTTCAAGGTAAGTTATGATTATCTCATGAATTGTGTATGCACTTGTTAATGTATAAAATCAGTATGATATAATTGTAAAAAAATTAGGTGGTAAAAGTAAATCTTTCTAATTCAGTATGTTGTTAGACTCATAGTTAAAATTTTCCTATGCTCAGTACTGAGTAATCATTTTTCTAAATGGAAAGTTTCTTTGGCTTACTGAAAACTTTAATTCAGGCACATTTTTGTTTCAAAAATTTTCTAGTGATCTCCAAGAGCTACTAGTAAATCCAAAGATAAATTATCTTTTTATGGTTAGCTGTAGAAGTGTACCTAGTAGCTTTGGCCGTAAAATACAAATAGTTATTAAATGCATAGCAAAATGCAATATTGAGTTGAAGAAAAAAGTCTTTAAAATGCTCGTTTTTTCATGAACAGTTGTAAATTATAGTATAAATAAGAATCGTAAATGAGAGTATTAGAGTATTGTATTTATCTAACAAATGTGCTATAAAGATAAATGTTGTAGAATATATTTTTCATTTGAAATTTTTATCCAATAAGCTAGATTTTTGTATACTTAATGATATATTACGTGATGTTAACATATACCATACTTTAACTTGCTTTTGATGTTACTATTTTTATAAACATTCTTCCATGTAAAAGATCATGAGCAGTGTCATTGTTTATAATTCATACAATACCAAGTTAAAAAATAAAGTAAAAAGTATTGTTTTAATGCAATTCATGTATTTATTCATATGTTCAAATTATTGTCCCTTGTATGTTGCACATATTATTATTTTTTGCCTGAAAATTTTAATCATAGTTTCATTAATTTTATTCATAAGTTTTGTTTGTGCAAAATATAATTAGTCTTTTTTTTCCAAAATCTTAAAACAGTCAGAAAATTCTGTTCAAGTTGATGAGCGCATCTTGATGAAATTATGTCTTCAGTTTCCTACAGTTGAAGAAGGTCATATATGGCAGTTACTTAAACAGTAAGTATATGTCAGAAAAAACATAACATGAAAAATTTGCTCTACATAAATTTCAAATGCAACAATTATTCATTGTTTTGAATTACTGTTGTAAGATAAAATTTTTATACAGAATGCAATAGAAGCTGGATTCCTTTTTAACCTTTGTAATTCAAATTTTATTTTACTTATGATTTTTTTTTATTTTGTTTTAAATTTTGATTTATTTTCCTTTATTCATTTTTTGAAATGCATATTTTTGTGAAAATGCATTTGAAAGTAGGAACTAAGCGATTGTGTTTGATTTCATTTTCATTCAGATATTATAACATAAAAAAAAAATACATTTACTAATACACTTGGATAAGTACCAATATATTTAGTGTTTCATTGAAGCCAACATAATTTTTTCTCACAATTTCATTCTGTGGCACTGTAGGTGGGGTAACACAACTATGTTCCATTAGAATTTTGAGCTTGAGTTTTACCTATACATCGGTTTTATCTCAGTGTTATGTCATTTGAGTTCAAAAAATGGTTCCAATGAGAATTGTGTAAACAGATTTAATAATTTCAACCAGAGCTTATTTAATTGAAAAAAAAAATTTTTCTTAATTTTTTCGGTGAGTTAGCTACAGTATTGAAGAATTAGCAATACTTTTGAGGCTTCTTTATACCTTTATAGAGGGTCTGCTGTCCCCATGTGGTAGAATGCTGAAAAACAGCTGACTTTTGTAAATGTTTTAAGTGAGTGACATTCATGCTCTTTTAAGCTCAAAATAATCAAAATGTGAAAGCCTTTATTCTTACAGTAGTGGTGAAAGTGCTTTAACGGTAAAACTGCTGAAATCGGTGTTATATTTTAAAAAGTAATTCATGTCTTCTGCAGTATTTATTATTTTATTTTCTCTTACAGGTATCATAATAGAGAAAATGTTGTTGTTAGTGCCCTCCTTGCAGAAGGACAACCTAGAGCTCAGACGCATTCTGTGGAGTTGACTCCAAAACTACAAAAAGTAACTTACATTAGTAATTTTAAGTTCACAGGTTACGTACTATGCATGGTTGCTCTTGTCAGGTCTATCTTAAATTAAGGTGAAATGACAAGGACCTTAATGTATATTATATCGAAAAGAAAACTGCGGATCAGAAAAAGAATAACTGCATTCACATCTATGTAAATACATTAATTTCTCAAAGCCTAGAGGGAGGAGGCAATTGCGCTGTCCTAAATGACAGGCTTGGCTCTTTTCATGATATATAGAAGTTTTAAATGTATTTTGTACATATGTAGGATTGAGAATTCTCTGATTTTTGGCAGATTTTTTTTTGAAGATTTTCAAATTTGTTGCCTCCCCACACTGACAAACAAAAACTAACATTGAAGAAAATTAAAAAAAAAATAAGTCTCTAGGCTTGAATTGAAAATGGGATCTAAATAATTGTTGTTCAAAAATTGATTGTTTCAGCATTTACCTCTATATACCTGTACTTAATTTAACTTAACTTTAAAGAATAAAGTAACCAACTCCTTAAACTCAAAGCATGCGTTTTGAAGACCATCAGTTTGAGATATCCTTCCAATGAATTACTTCACACTTACAATGATGGCTAATATCTGCCTGAAGCAAGAGGAGTGGGTGCAAGATAGTCATGCAGTCTATTTAAAAATCAATGTCTGTGGGAAAAAATGCAAGCAACTTCAATGGCTTGGTATGAATAATCAACATGGCTTTTAATCTCTTACTAAACAAGAATCAAGAAACAAAGAAAATAGTCTTCCTTGTTGACTCACAGGTAGCAATGCTCTCACAGAATGCTTCAGAACAATTAAATGGCAATATAAGTAGTTGAGTAAAAACAGTTATGATTAATTATTATCTCTACTAATAATAAAGCTGAAGGTGGGTCTGTCTTTCCTTCCTTCTTTCTTTCTGTCTGTTACGCGCGTAGCGCCAAAACCATTCGGTTGATTTTCATGCCACTTGGCACAAAATTAGTTTGTAGCATGTAGTTTTGCACCTCGAAGCGATTTTTCGAAAATTCCATTTCATTCTTTTTCTATTTGAATTCTTAGCGGAAATCCGATAAAATAGGGAAGAAATATTTCATACACATTTTCAAGTCTTATGTCATTCGAAAGCTTGAAATTTTTTGCATAAAATGAAGTTTTTTCGAAGTTTTTACGATCATCAGGAGAGCTGTAATAATTGTTTTTAGAATCCCGGAATTCAAGGCTTACCTTCAGTAAAGCAAGCCAAACGATTCTAAAATGGTTGAGCCGAGAATAAAATTTGTTTGAAAATAGAGATGAAATGAATTATTTTATCAACGGAAATCAACTTTTCATGTTGTTACCATGGTTACGTGTTCATACTTATTTTTGTTTCGTTCTTTTTCCAGCGTTGCCAGACGTAGTATTTTTGATACTACGGTAGTATTTTTTTGGCCCAAATAAGGAGCGTAGTATTTTTCTGGCAACCCTGTTTCCAATATACTAATGACTTAATTAAAAGATTTGGCGGATTTTTTTTTTTTTTTTTCATTTTCATAGATTTCGCATTTCAGCAATATTGATTTTGGCAACGTTTGGAAACAGTAGTATTTTGTAGTATATTTTTTTAGAGGAGGCGTAGTATTTTTCTGTTTCAATTCTTTGGCAACCCTGTCTTTTTCCCGGTGAAAATGTGCTTTGGGACAATGCTTGGCGCGTTTTCAAAAAGTCACCAACTGGCGCGTTTTTGCGTGTCTCGCGGAGTTGAAAGCTCCGAGAGAAACTACGCAAAATAGTCAGGGTTACCACGCTTGGCGCGCCTATCGCCCATTTAGCGAGAAAAGGGTACCTAATGCACAGATTAACCAAATATCGTATCAATTGCGATATTGCATCGTTCTTTTTAAAGTGTTTCATTTCGGAAAATGTATTGTTTTGTTTTTAAAGCTAGGAAAGAAAACTTTCTTCTTCTTTTAAACTTTGGTAAGATTTCTGTTGGTTTCTGTGAGCAACAAAATTGTTCTTATTTTCTCTTTTGGCTTATTTTTGTGCACCTCTCCTTGGGGTTGCATTCGAATGTCCCCAAGGGTGTGTTTTTCCCCTTTTATGGGGTAAATCAGTGTTTTCAATGCAGACAAAAGTGATATGAATTGGCGCGACCACTTGGCGATATGTCGCCAAGCTTTTGGTCGCCAAGTGTTTGACGCCAATTTGGCGAAAAAAATATTTTTTTTGGTTCAATTTAAAGCTATTGGCGATATTTTGCGAAAAAACCACTGAATGATGTTAAAATCGGCGATATTTCGAGATTAATCATTGTAAAACATTTTTTTGCATTGTTTCGTAGCAAACTAGGGATAAAAATGTTTGAATTGTTTAGCACTATTTTAGCACTTAAGGCATCTACTAAGCAATTTATACGTAAAATTAAGTAGTGTGGGGTCCATATCAGATTTTTATATCATACTTTGAAGGAATTATAGTTGAATTATAACTAAAATAGAGCATTTTTTCTGCCATATCAATTATTTTACAAATGAACTTTTAATTTTATACCACGGGCAAAGCCGTGCGGGTACCGCTAGTTAATTATATATATCTCTATGAAATATAAAAGTAGAAAAGCAGTAGTTTGGTACAATGTAAAAACTTATTCTTGAAAAAACCTGGACATTTGATCAAAATACCAGGTGGGCTGGGCTTTTTCAAAAAAAACCCCTGGAGTTGTTCAAACTCCGAAAATAATTTATTCTCTTTGCTTACAAGAACCAAACCCGTTCTTGTTTTGTTCTTATTTTCTTGCTCATAGAATGCTACTGTGCATTTTAAAACATAGATGTATATATTTTATGATTTCTTATTTGGAGGAAATATGATTTTTCAAAAATATTTCTTAACAGAAAAAAAAAAAAAAAAACCTGTTGGAACTTAACATATTTTGAATGGACTCTTAAGAAAGCATAGTTCCTTAAGACTTAGCTTAGTTCCGTTAGTAATTCTTACGTAATTTATTACAAATTCCCATTTTTAAAAAATAAAGAGTTTCACAAAGCACCTAAAGCCCTATTTCAACGGTCGATCAGGAATTTAGTATTATAAATTAATTTTAACAAACATTTATGTTCACCTTCAGAAATACTCTTCATTATTTATTTTATTTTCAAGAGGTATACCAAAATATCATATAATTTTTAATGCAGAGTAAAATGTCATTTTTTTTCTTGCAAAATATGTATTTATCATGTCAATTTTAACTTTTTGTAATTTTGGCACTCTGATGCATATGTGAGAAACTATATCTTTATATAGTCTATCAATAATAAAACGAATTCATTAAAATTTCAGGCAGATATGCAGATGTTTCAAATTGACGAGGCACTGTTCCACAAGCTTCGCAATTTCTTTCCTGCTGCTGACGCTGAGCATATTCGTAATCTTCAGAGAGTGTAAGTTTATCCTCTTTATAAAATATTTAATGGATGTTCACAATTTGTTGATGTTCTGAAGAAAAATGGAAATTTATATGCTTAAATTAGGCTGTTTTCTGGGGAAATCTTCTGTAGAAACTATTGAGGGATATTCAGCATAATAATTATCTTAATTTTTTGTAGTTTAATAACTGTCAAGTCAAGTCTCCACAATCTTCAAGAATTGTAAAGGAGGGGGGAGACTTTTCTTGAAAGCAGTGCAAAAACACTGAATTGTAGTTACTTAATTTGTATTCACCACTAGACGTGATAGAGCAGTCAAGGAACTTAGTTGTAAAAGACTGTCTATGTTAAGCTATCATTTCAAATTTGTAAATCTTCTGTTAGGTTCTAATAAGTTTCCTATTCAAGAGATTTATGAGTTTTGTGCCATGTGTATTTAAAGAGTGCTTAGTTTTAAACTAAAGAAAATAAATAATTCTATGCCCAAAAGTATATGTTCTAATAAATGTTCATTAAAGTTTAGAGATACAATTTTTTCTCATCCAATGCAATTTGATATTCTAATTATTTCAATCTATTTTTTTAGTGTTAATGCATTACTTCAGCAGAATTCGTATTTATAAGCACCTGCTATAAATGCATGTTTTGCTGAAGTTGTAGATCTTCTTGAGTAGGTACTTAAAAACCTATGAAAAGAACTTAATTTTATTTCTGGGAATTGATTTGGCATTTTGAAACTTCAAATTAGCCTTTCATATTATCCACAGATGTATCTCTTTCTTGGAACAAAGTCAAAAATAGATAATATTTATTGAAAAAAAATTAATTTTACTGAATAGTGATATTCAAAAATTTTCTTTGGCTTATTAATTTGGTCTTTTTTCAGATATAACAATCAGGAGCATGAAGTGATAGGAGCTTTGGTGGCTGGCAATAGAGGCTATGCCAGTCGTCATCAAAGTCCTCACCCTAGTTCACCGAAAATGAAATTGCGTTATTTAAAACTTGTATTCCCTGAATGTGATGAAGCTGTTCTATTTGATGTTTTAAACAAGTAAGATTTTTATTTTTATTTTCTTCTATCTACCTGTCAACCATGAATGTACAGATATTTCTTCATAAATTTTTTGTACTAAATTTAATCTTTTCTGGAGCTCTTTTTGTTTGTTGAAGCAATAGCATTGAGTCATACAGCTATAGGCCATTTGATGCCATCAAAACTTAAAAAGCGAAAATAAATGAAAAAATAATGCCTTAAAAGAGCTTTGAACTGAAAGAAAAGTAAACCATTAAAAAATCAGTTAGGCATTAATCTACATATCTTAGGCTTCCCAGTACCTGTTAGCGACAGTTTCCAGTCAGTGCTGGACGTAAAGATGTGTGTTGCACATTCAAGAGAGTTTCCTCGGCTAATAATGCTGGTCATGTTATCAAAAGACTTCGAATCTGTAAAGATATTTAGATAAACAACCAGGCTTTGGTCAAGCCTAAAAGCAGAAACACTTGTTCTTCTTGGTGTTGGGGGGAATATATAATAGTCTTTCTATTCTTTATTTTATGTTTTGCTCAGTTTTCTCCTTTCATATTGAGTTTCCCGCTCTCTCTGTATAATACTTGATATTAAAATGAAAGGGAAATTATTAGGGATTTTTTTTTTACTTTACCAAATTTGCATTTTTTTTTGCTATTTGATCAATTATTTCATGTTATTTTCATGAAATATGTAATGGGCCAGGGTTTATTGCAATTATGCTTTTCCTATATCATTCAAGTGTTTAAAATGTTCTCTATAGGCTCCCAATTCTGCTTGAATTAGGATTTGTAAAATCAGTTATAGAACAGATAGCAGAAGGGCAGGTGAAGGCACCATGTCAGAAAGGTGAGCCCTGAGCAGATTTTTCACTTGCAGTCTTGAGTTGTTCAGATAAACACGGAGTCATTCGTTCATAGGATTTCTTTCATGTGTAATTTTCATGGTTATGCATATAACTCCTTATCTCCAGTATTTTTTTTATTTAATTGAATTCACAAACTCAACATTACCCAACATGCTCATATAGTCTGTTGGATTTATCATTGAGAACAGCTTCTTAGGATTATTTGGAATTACTAGTACAAGACAATGTTCAATAATTTTATGGATTTCTCTTGGTTTTATAACTTTCTTGGTTGATCTTTATTGTGTGTGGAGCTTCTCCAGTAATTATTTAAAGAGCAACAGCACCTATTTGCATGACTTGGCTTTTGTAACTTGACAATGATCTGCTTGAAAAATTTAATTTAATTAATTTTGGAGAAAACTTTCTCTATCTATCTAGTGTTTGTATATGTGTATATATTTATGCATCAGTGGTTCTAAATTAGACTTAAGCAGCGTAAATATTTAGAATGATTATTTCTGCAGTGAATTAAAATTCCTGCACTATCTATTTAATCCTTTAACTTCTTAAATTTTCAATAGAATGAATAAAAAATTGTACGCCCTATTGTTTTCCAATGGGATGCTGATAACATCCTGTATAATGTGAGGTCTAGTACAAGATTTATGCTGTTAAATAATTTTGTAATTGGTATGTTTTGCTAAATCTGGTCTGGTAGTAAAGCTTATCCATAATTTTTTGTTTTCAGTTGTGACAACAATGCTCAGGAAGCCTCTGGTCGTTTAGTCAACATGGGCTATTCTAAACGTGATACACCCATAACTCGTCCAAATTCAAGCCAGCCAGTCCGTAAACCATCACTGGAAATTCCTCGGCCACCTCCAACTCCAGAACGTCCAGTCATTGTTATTCCACCCAGCGCTTCCGACAAGTTACAGTGTGAGTGTGTCTACTTCCTGTCAAGTATTTATACTAAAATTCAAAAAATGTGTTGTAATGATTAAACGATTAGTTTTATTCAAGCACCTTTATCATACTTTACTTACTAATATTGTTTAAGTTATTTTTGATTAACCCTTTTACGAAGAGAGATTTGCATTTGAAATTTATACTTGCAAAAATTCTATTGATGTACATGTCTTGCATTTACTGCATACACCCTTGTGCAAATTAATTGAAACAAAATATTTTTTCATGACTTTAAAAATTATCCCTTTATTCTTCACCGATTATGCTAAAATTAGTAAAAATATGGATGAAATACTTAAATCCTTCACCTATCATCAAGTTCCACTAATCAGAAGCTTGTCTACTGTTCAAAGACACCTTAATGTACCGGTCGGCCAGTCTATCGTTTTATGAAGAAACAGCTTTTGACTCCACCAATGAAGAAAAATCGCTATTTGTGGGTGTTAAAATCTAAGAATTGAGCAGCTAAAAATTGGAGATAACGAATATTTAGTGACAAAATTCATTTCATTATCCAAGGTTAACGAACTCAAGAGGTACGGAGATCTTCAGATGAAAGAATTCAGGTTTGCCACATGAAAACTTTTGTAAATCACTCTAAAAAGATGTTTTGGGTTTGTCTCGGTTACAATGGGGTTGGCTCCTTGAAGAATGTTGATGGTATGATGCATTCTGAGAAATCTGTTGCTATTCTGGAAATAAAATGCTTTACTAGTGTTGAAGGAACGATACCCACATGAAACGGTATTTTTCCAGCAGGATTTATCCCCTTGCCATGCGCCCAAATGACCAAGAAATTCATGTCTGAGAACCAAATTGAGACATCTAAATAGCCTGAGCTCTCCTGATATCAATCCAATTGAGAATCTTTGGGCTATATGCAAAAATCAACTATTGCATGAGGACTGTTCAACTATGGAGAAGCTAATCACTGCGCTAATTCATAGACACACATATTACAAATGAGTGTAAGAAATTGATAGACTCCATGGCGAATTGTGTCCAAATGTTTACAAAGAGTTGTAGACATCATATTATGTTATAAAAACTTTTGGTTCTATATAAATTTAAACAAAATAGTTATTTTCTTAGTTTTTTTAATTTTTCGAGTTGTTTCAATTAATTTGCACAAGGGTGTAGTTGTAATAGATACTATCTTTAATTTAAAAAAAAAGAAAAAAAAAAGTGTTTTAAATTAAAGTATTTGTAATAGTGTTATTTTATTTCATTTTTCTTTTTAAAAATATTTTGTATGTTTTTTATTTTTCATGTACTAAACATACTGAAATTAAATACTTATACTTGTAATATACTTCAAACTTCAAAATTTTTTTATTATGATGCATGTTGGTTAACTCTAATTTGGCTCTAGATTTAACCAGTGGCATAGCTAGCAAGAGCGGTAATTCATGATGTCACCCCCCCCCCCACCAACAACCAAAAAATAATTTTTTTTTCGTCAAATGCAAAAAAAAAAAAAAAAACACTTTTTTTTAAAACTTGCCTTAGACGCACATGTACGCCATTTTTGTTGAAAGCAATTTTTTTCACTTTTTTATTTATGTCTTTCTAGGAAATTTTTAAATTTCTTTCGTATATACTACCAGTGACACACAAACACGAAGTTGACGTCTTTAGTAGCATCAAGCTTTCACCCGTGTAACTCATTTAATAATGCATTCCCATACAAGTTTTTCAGTCAAAGAACATATTTGAACCAAAGCATGATTTTAAGAAATTTTATCAAAATATCAAAAAAAAATAAATAAATAAATAAATAAATAAATAAATAAAATAAAAATAAAAAAAGAAGAAAAAAGGGAATGATTGTATAATAATAGAAGGAAAAAGGAAATTAGTAATTAGTTCCAAACTATACATTACATGTAAAAAGATCACATAAAAAAATGTTAAAAGTTGAAATGCATTTAAGTCACATTCTTTCTTTGTTATCTTACAATATAAGGCTTAAGGACTAGATTAAGCTTTAAACTAAGTCTTTACAATAAAATAAATTCGTTGGAAAAGAGCTAGGTATTTCGTATCCTATTTCCTGTATTAAACAAAAGGAAACACTCCTTACAATTCCAAATTATACAACAGATTCTGAAGCAAAAAAAGAAACCAGTCAAGTAGTTATATGTATAAAAAAAGAAAAAGATGACTTCAGGTGTTCTAGTGCCATCGGGAGACGGTCCGGCGCTTTTGTTTGAACGGATAATAAAAGAAAAATCAAGAAAATGACTTTTGTGCTTCTGTATGTTTTTAAAATTTGATAGGATAAACTAACTACAAGAAGTATTGGGATTTCTTTTTTTATACTTTTCGAAGACAAAGACTCTTAAAAATGTATTTTAACCATTAACGACAAAAGGTGTGTCACCCGGTGAAATTGACCCTCCCCCTTCCCCATGCAGTTTGAAAGACTAAATGTAGTTTTAGAAATATAAAGATTACAGTATTAATAGTTTTCAGAAACTCTTGAATACATCTTGGGTGTCACCCCTAGAGGGCTCAAATGATTCCCCCCGTAGGGATGCCTCTGTATTTCAGAGATGAAAGATTATTTTAAATGTTATAGAAATTCAGTTTTTAATGCTTTTCAGTAACTCTTAAATGCATTTTGGATGTCACCCTCCAACCCCCCTAGAAATGTGTCAAATGCACCCCTGGTGAGAGCAATGTGTTTGATGGATTAGATATATTTTAAAATGTGAGAGAAAATTAAAAATTGAAAATTGTATCGATATTTTTCATAAACTCCTAAATCCATTTTAATGTTACACTCCAAAGTGCGGTCTCCCAAGCTTTACTGCCGCCCCCTCCCCTCATGATGCTACTGTGTTTGCTAGAGTAACTGTAATTTGAAATATTGTAAAAAAATTTCAGAATTATAGTGTTTGTATTTTTTATAAGCTCAAAAATCCATTTCGGGTGTCACACCTGGGGCGGACCGCCCCCCCCCCACGCCCCCTGTAGCAACGCTACTAATTTAACTTAATACTTTTAAGATTTGATGGAAATATTTAATGCTTGCTTCTAGTTCATATTTATCCATTATTTTTTTCTCTACAGTTCTTTGTAATTTAATAATTTGCTGTTTGTTTTATGCCTAAATTCAGCAGTTCTCCTACCTCTACCCTCTACTCGACCTTTTTTTTTAAACGGGAGAACTGTTATATTGTTTCTAACAGAAATAAAGTGATGTAATTTCATTATGAATTTCATTCTCTATTAATCATTTCATGCTCTTATCTTTATTTAATTTATTCAAAAAAAAATTTTATTGATATAGTGGTGAGTCGATTACAAGAGCAATTTCCAGCCATATCAAGAACATTAGTAAATATGGCTTTAGATAGCAGCAACTACAATGAAGATCGTGCCAAACAATTTCTCACTGCTATGACACCTCAAGATGGGTAAATATTTTAACTAATTACTTGTTCTCACCTTTACTTATTTTAAAAAATCATTAAAACTAATAATGTAAAATTGCTGAAAAAACATTTAATTAGTGAATACATTTTATTAACCTAATTACTTTTTTTTTGAATTGATTTTTTAAAAAGAAAGCAGTGATAATAAGGCCACAGCTTTTGCAATTAGTAACTATTTCTTATCTCATAAATTGTCGGATATTGAAAATGTGAAATGTTATTTGTGTTATCTTTTCATACATATGAATAAAGTGCTTTCGGGATTTCAACTATAATGTGTTACTTAGGAGAGTTAATTTGACTTTAAAAATATTTTATCTCATTTATCTTAGTGTTTATCACAATTTTATCTGTGAAATAGCAGGTCAAGTTGCTTTTTATAGAGCTGGAAAGATTATGATGATATGGATAGATAGGTTTTTTGTGACTTACTGATACTTTGAAGGTAATTTTCTTTGGTCATGTAATTAATTTGAGTGGAAAAGCTCTGAAATGCAAAATATTGGCTACTATGAATAAGTAAAAGGAAATCTAATTCACAAAAGAAAAGATTTGAGTTTGTTAAAGTACTTGAATATTTAGTTGCTCATTGAGTCAATTATTCTTTCAAGATTGCACAGTGCTTCATTTGAGAAGTCAAATCTGGAAGTACTATGAGAAGTCAGTTTTAGCTCAGTTTTTTCTAAACTGCCAAAACCCTTCACAATTTCAGCTCACGTCCCCCAGTTCCTCTACAAGATGCGGGAAGTACAGCCGCCTTGAGCGAAGCCAGTCCATTGATCACCTTTCCCGCCGATTCTCCTCCTGTGCCACCTCCACGAAGTAGACATGCATCTGCATCCCAAGACAGTGATGCTGGTTCTCGCCATTCCAGTGCTGAAAGACATTCTTTAAGAGGTAATTCAACTGTCGTTTCCTACTTGTTTTGTTATTCTTGCCAATTTAAATTTTGTTTTATACTGTTAAATTATTTCAAGTCATTAAAGAGCTTTTTAATGTGAGCTCCATAATCTCAAGGTTATTAGTTTTAATCATGGTGTAGTAATAGGCTTGTTAGTCGCTTCGTGGCTCACGCTGGACAACACTTTGAGGCTAAGGGAAACCCAATATTCATTATTGAAAAGAAAATCAAGTGAGTAAAAGATTTTTGTACAAAAATGGGAGATTTTTTTCAATAACAATAGTAATAAGTTTTATTTAAAAATATTACAGGTTTTATGTGCTTGGGTTTTTTCTATTGTTTTACTTACATACTGGTTAATTTAATCTTCCAAGTGAAATATATCATGCGCTAATCATATTCTAAGCCCTGTTAAAAAGAGTAAACCTTATTTTCTTGTACAATGTGCAAAGAAAAGTCGAATAATATTGAATTATTATATTTTAAAAAATGTTAATGCATACTAACTTATTTCACTTAGTTAATGTTAAAACGGATTTTTATTTCAAACTTTTTCAGTACATTTTTTTTTCTTTGTATTGTGTTATCTCAATGTGCACTGTGCAGCTATTTTATTGTGTGTTTATTTTGTACGCAAATTTGAATTCCAAAGCAGGGATCTAAAATTTATATTACATTATCAAGCAATATTTTGAAGAAATTGAAGAATCTATTTAAAAACTTGTTATATCACTTGATATTTATGGGATATTGAATCTCTTTCAATCTTGTTTAAGCAACGTATGAAAGTCATTATGTTAAGAATTCTTCTGGTTAAGCACAGCTATCTATTTATACAGAAAGCAGTTTAGATTCTAAAACGGAATCAAGTCTGACATCTAGACTTTGCCAAAAGCTGCTATTCAAAATGACTGGGGAATGTGATCATGAGTCTTCTTTCTGTTATTGCAAATTCAAACACTCAATAGTGCAATTAACCCCCTCCCCCTCCCCTATTTTAAGTTAGCTTCCAAAATTTTAATTTTTTTTTCTTTTGTTTCAGGTGATAGTTCTCGAGAAGCAACTCCATCCAAAAGTCCTTGGTGAGTGTTGAATAATATACTTTAAAAATAAATGCTGTGACTAATATTATGATTAAACAAATAATATTTGATGCATTTAGTAGAAATGAATTATAATGGAACTTTCTCAGAACTTTCTTTTGCTAGTTCATGAAATAAAATTTTCTGTATAAATAAATAAAATATAATGGTCGTTGTGTGTAAAAAAGTTGCAGAGATGCTGATAGGCTCTACAATAATTTTTAAAACGAAGAAGATGTTGGTTTAATAAGTCGGGTGAGATCTATTCTTAAAATAGGGAGGAGGGTTGGCAGAAAGGCGGAGCCGTCGCGAAGAAATAGTAACTTTTTCTCTCCCCGGGCCGCACACTGGCTTTAGTGACGTCACACATTGAGTCCTTCCTCCGCGCTCCGCGTTAGATCGAAAGCACGCTTTCGCCCTACCTTTCGCTTAAAAATGGGAATTTATTGTACAATACCCATGTTAAAACATATATATTTTTTTGCATATTTTTCGCTAGCTTACATATAAGCCATCAATGTGGAATGTATAATAATTATCACATTGAAAAATAAAAATAATAAGTAAAAATACTTAAAATATAAAGTTTGCAAACTTCGCGCTTTCCAAATCATGTTCTTTTTTTTTTTTTTTTGGAAAACTGTTAAAAAATATTATTGATACGCACCCAATCTGAAGTAAAATTTTTAGTCGTAAGATTTTTCAAACAAATCTATTTTTTAAAAATCGATGTGTTTTTTATGTTTGTTCCTTATACAAATCTACAGTTTTCGTCGGATTGTCATCAAACTTGGCACAGAGGTTCTTTGATGCACCACAATTCACATAGGCGGTAATAGAATGAAATTTTTAAAAAATTCAAAAAGCTCAAAAATCAAATTTTTGTCTAAAAAATGCCATTTCTTTCAATTTTGAGTTTTTAGAGTAATAGAGATAAGCCTTTAAGCATACAAATTTATAAACTTTAACACATTTATATATGAGTATTTTCCAACAAAGATTACGATTAACAATAAATTATCAATTTAAGGCTCACTTATTTCATTTTAGTATGAAATAAGTTAAACATAATGCAATACCGAGCAACGCCGGGTAATAAGCTAACATCAAATAAATAAATGAGGAATAAATAAACCCTTAGTTAATATAATATCCTACTGTTATGACATATTTTCATAGTAAAGTTCTGTATTAAGCTTTTTACGACTTGAAACAGAGGAGATATGAAAATAATGGACGAAAGAAACCCACCACACATTAAAAAAAAATTATTACTGCACATAGAGCAGAGTTCTGTGGGAATCATAGGCGGCTGGTGAACCAAAAAAGTGGGGGGTCAAAAAAAAAAAAAAAAAAAAAAATACGAGAGGATCGAAAAAAATGTGGGGAGGGGGGAGTTAGGATGCAGCAATTTTGAAAGGTTTTTTTTTTTCCTGCTATAATTTGGCTATAATATTGGATTTTATCATTGCTGATCAATTGACTAATTGACTTCTAAAAAATGCGGAATATATGGCCTCAAAAATCAAACAGGCAGGTTGATTTTCATTCAGTCTTACGAAATAACATGAAACAAGTCCTATTTTTGGAATTTTCCGCTTTTATTTTGGTGAAATTAATCTATCTACTGTGTAAAAAATCATTTTTCACTCGATCAATACTTTTTAACCGCAAAAAGTGAGGGGGCAAAGCCTCTTTGTTTTTGGAAATGAGGGTGAAGTCGCCCCCCTTGTCCCCTGGACGAGCGAGCCGCCTATGATGGGAATGCATTTGTTGCATTGTGATTAGCTAAAATAGTGAAAAATTGGGACTTGACTGACTCTAATGAAAACCCTAGCAATATTTTTTTAACCCAGCAGGAGAGATAATCCGTCACTCTCCTCATTGAAACCTGAAGAAGACATCATGTTAAAATTTTATAATGGTTTTATTGCAGGAAGACGCTATTTAAGTAAATGCATCGCTTTGTAATGCTACTTTCAAGGGAATTTGTTCGCATAATCCTTCTTCTAGTGCGATGATTAGGCAGGATTATACAGCAAGTATTGGTCAAAATACATTCCCACCATTTATTGCGCCCCGTCCCCCTTTCTCTTTACGTGTCCATTCTTCTCACTCATCTTTATTTCTGCATTTAGTTAGATTTTTTTTCCTTTTACTTCACAGAAGTTGAGTTAATTCCCCACTTTTTTTCTGGGGAAAAATATAAATTTGTTCAATAGTTCATTAGTTTAGCATCCGAATAATCTGACCCCCAGAACACTAGTTCCTTCCGCCCCCATCTAGTTCCGTCCCTGATGAATAACATCAAGAAAAAATTTTTTACAAGCACCCATCAACAATGCGAATGTCCGATTTGTCTTGTAAGACGTTGTAAGACGCTCCAATCTTTCGACTCAATGAATGACGTCACGGGCTCCCCCAATCTCACAGTGTCAGGCCCGGGGAGGAAAAGAGTAGAGTAGAGGAGCGAATCGCGATGGCCCCGAGAAAGGTAACACAGTTCCCCGGCAACCCCCTCAACTACACTACTGTACATACATACTTGTGTAAAAGTTTTTTTTTTTTTTTTTTGAAGATACTCGTAGAAAGAGTTTATTTAAAATCAACTAATATAAGTTCAGGTAATTTTTCTGATGTAATGAGCAGTATTTTTTTTATCTAAGTGGCTTAAACAGTTACTTAGTTTTTTTTTTTAATTCTAAGTGAAGTTATCTTTCTCTATTACTAAAGACACAATTATAATAGTCTCTGGTTCTGTTACTGTTATGCCGGGATTCCGATGCAGGGATCTTTACACTATATGCCTTTTATCAATTTTTACTTTCTTCATCCTATAAGCACGAAATAAGTCTCTCTGTTTTTGATGTCATGTCTCTTGGGTTTTTATTTGCCTAGTAGGGCAAAATAAAAGTTAGGTTCTGCTCACAAATGTTTTAAAATATATCGAAAAACAAAGAAGCCAAGTAATTTTTTAATTTGTTTTAGCCGTCATGTCAGTACAGGGTCTCCTGCACGTAAAACTGTCAGTACAAGTACAGCTGAAAGAACTTCACGGCCAAAGTTGAAAAGAGAAGTTATGAAGTGAGTGAAAGTGATGTCTATATTGTTTTTTGTGAAGAAAATAATACAATTTTTCTCAATTTAATTTTGTTAATATTTTAATTTTTGTGTAGAGTTTCTAAAGCTACAAGTACACGTAATGATTTTGAAAATGTCTCAATCTATCGTACCAGAGCCAAAGGACCAGATCCTTCATTAAGAAAAGGACCTTGTGAAAGTTTACTTATGTGAGTGTTGTTAAACTTTATAAATTCGTTATTTAGTTAAAATATTAAAAATGACTTTAATATAATTATTGATAATTTTCTGTAAAATTTTAATCAACCTATATTTTAATTGTATTTTTACTTAAGATTTATGCTTTTGAAAAAAAAAAAATTGCACATGTGTTGGTGTATATTGCATACTCTTGATGTCTTGACCTGTAATATCCTGAAAAACTTAACATCACAAAAAATTATTTTCCCCAAATTTTGCTCATCTGTCACATATGATTTTTAATTCTTATGTCCTAGCAGTGGCAATAGGAACTTTGTAAAAGTAGGGAGAGCTGTGATACATTATTGGAAGCTACTAGCAAGGTTGCACGGGAGGAACAGAACTTCTAGGTTCATGACTTTAGAGTGTATCTCCCACCCATGTTGTAGCACACTGCCTAGTCTTCGAAAAATTCAAATTCTGAACTTAGTTTAAAAAATAAGGTTACAGGAATTAACCAAGAGTTTTGAAAGCAATGAGAAATAAGCTGAAGGCAAAACCAAGTTCTCCACCCCATCTCTCTCTGCTCTTTGTTTATTGTATGAATTTTATGGAAAAAAGTAGACTACATTTTTTAATTCTGGTTTGAAAAGCAGCCAATGCACTGTAATCATGTGGCTGTGCTGTGAGAATTCTCCCGAGAAGTTGAACTATCTCAAATCTTCTGGAGGGAGCTACAGCTCCTCAGTTCCCTCAGCTCTTATGTGACTGTGTTTAAGAATTTTCATGTAAAACCTTGTATTGTCGAACAAATTTTGAAGTAAAACAAATTAGTTTTTAGCAAAATCAGTTTGCTATGTTAAAGCAAATTGAAGTATTGTTTCCATTCATCTTTCACTTCCTGTATTATTACTCTGAATGCTAAAGAACGGTTCTTAGTCCCTTTGCTGTTATGTTGACACTTTCGTTCCCAGGAGTGTCAAAAAATTAAAATCCTGTGAAAACTGCCCGAATTGAACAAATTTTCTTTTTCTACTCGACATTCTGTTCAAATTTTCCACCCTTTTTGCCATAAGGGAGAGAATTCAACAATTCCTTTCTGGGAAAATGCTGCAATTCTACACCCTCAAAGCTGGGAGGAAACAACTGAAGAATCTAATTCTGTGTCCATTTTGGGGGAAAAATGTTTCTTACCAAAATGCTTCCCAACCCCAGGAATTAACATTATGTTGATATAATTGTATAAGCCTTCATTTTATAAAACCTATAAAAAGTGAAATTCTTTGCATTGCATATAAAACCTTTTATACATTCCTATTTTAACTAAAAGCAGTGCTATAGTTAAGGAAGATGCTATCTGCCGAAATGTGTCGTTTTTTACTGTAAAAATATTGATAGTGTCAGGAAAATTGGTTTCAAAACCACTTTTCTTTTGGTGAGTTCAAAAGAAGAAGTGGATCCCCAAATATTATAGTTTTTCCCAAATACAGCACTAAGTAAAAGTATTTTTTGACATGCTAATTGTTTTGAGAATTTAAAGTTCAATGGTCTCTCCCCCCCCCCTTTTCTCTTCTATTCTTCTTTTTTTTTTTTAAGTTTATGAATTTTGTTTCTCTAGAAAAGAATATATGCCATGGATTGGCCCAGATCCAAAAAACTACAAGGGACCTAATGCTTCTCTCTGTCGTGGTCCAGATCCTAAAAACTTGAGTTCCAAAATAGAAAGCAGAGCTAAAGGACCCCAGAGAGATCTTCACTGTGGGCCTCTCGCATCTCTAAAGCATTCCAAAATAAATCCTGCATCCCCTGGTGTAGACACCGAAGCTGATAATTCTCGGTCTAGTTAAGTTATTCCTGCCAAAACATAAGTAAAGACGATGTTTTTAAAAATTTATAAAGATTTCTGCAAATGGATTTATGTATTAAGACTATTTAATCTACTTGTACTTTCAATACTTTTAAAATGCAATGTGTTTTTTGAAAAAGTATTTTTCCTCCTTTTTTGGGTAGGATCATTATATTCACATGTTAAGTTGTTGAACTTATTTTATTTTGTGTTTTTTTTTTTTTTTGAGATTTATCACTATATATATTTATATACTTATATTTTATGGGGCATTATCTAGTCATTTTTTATGCATTTTAAATATAGCATGTTTTAAATGCTTATATTTTAAAAATTGCACAGCCATTTTGTTTTTAGAGTATAGTTTTAACTTGTTAAGTACTTTTAATGAAATTATTGTAATTTCCAGAATAAGCATTGCATCATCATCAACATTTTGTGGAATACTTTGATCTGATATATTAAAAATAAAAGATTCCACATCATAATTTGCAACACATATTCTACTTTGTGGTTTTGGAAAAAATGCTGTAGTAAATTTAATATTTTCAAAGTTTTTAAATTAATAGTGAAAATTGTTTATATAGTCAAAATCTAGAATGTTGTACATTCTTTCTGAGACTTAATGTTATAGTTAACAACCTGCCTTTTTAAAATTTTGATGCTTAAGCTGAAATTTTAAGTTGAAAAGTTTATAGGATGAATTTATTTTTTACTTTTTAGAAGAATTTACTTGCTTGATTCTTTCCTCAATTCCGTATATGTTTTCTAAAATTATTATTACTTTTATTGTAAACATGATTTTAAAAAGCATGGAATAGGTTTATGCAAAGGACTTTCACTAACCATTCTCTATCTGTTACGCAAATAAATAAATAAATAAAGTAAAAATAAATAAATGCTTAAATAAAAAACTGCCAAAATTGATCATTCCTTGATCAACAAGCAAACTAACAAAACCGTATGCAAAGTATGAATAATGGGTGAGTTCTATGTGAAGTTGGTTAAAAATGTCATTCGAGCAAATAGACTAAAGAAAATTTGTTTAGTTCATCGTAGCCTTCATTTAAAACTTTTATTGTCATACTTATAAATCTTACCACTCTTTGGCAACTACTTCTTTCAAACAAAGAGTTCCATATTTTAACATTTATTTAGAATAAAACTGCCTGAATAATCTTTCAAAAAGTTGCTTAAAAATTACTAATTTTCCTATCATAACTTTTTTCTCGAAATCCAAAGATGGTGCAGAACATAATCAACCACCCCCTATTGAATTAGAAAAAAAAAAAAATGAAAGAAACAGAAAGAAAGAAAGAGAAAGAAACCTTTTTTGCAAATTGATAACTTCCTCTTTTCCGAAACTAGTTAAAGAGGGAAAGAATCTCATCTCAGTTAACTAATTTATTTCCAATACCAAAGACTCATTAAAAGTGCTATATGTCAAACATCACCATTAGTTATACCATTCCTCACCTCATTGCATTCAAAGGGAAAGATGGCACTTCTCTTTCTTTTTATGATGTCACTTGAAGCATGTATTGGAACAGTGTACAATGTGTGTGTATTTTCTTAGTATTTTTGTATGAATTACTGCTAAACAGTTTCCCCATTGCCCTGTTTCATGCACTTGCAGATCTCATACATCATCCACTGTTTTCTCATGATGCTTCAAGTAGTATTTCATGTATTTTTTTATATTTTTTTGATGTTCTCTACCTTTCCCTTAAAGTTTGTACCTTTATTTACTGTACATTCTCTATGCTTTAGAAAGGCTTAAAGGTGTACCAGTCCTGTTTTGAAACTTAAAAGTTTGTAAGAAAGCCCCTCCCCCCTTCTTCCCTTTTTTTATTTCATAAAATGTAGCATTTTACCAATTAACCCAAATTAAATGCTCTAAAGCATGCAACATAATTTTGTTCTTCACTCTTCCTATTTTAAAATAATACTAGTCAACTTGCAAAAAGGCAAGGCTTTATACCTCAAATGAGATTGAATGAGCTCTTTATGAATTAAAATCACTTTCTTATTATTTGGAACATTGACATCAGTAACAAAAATTTGTTCTATTTGTTGCCATTTTAATTTATTTTATATCAGAAGAGATATTTCTTTATTGAACTGAGCTTCTATGAGACTTTCTACAGTAAGTGAAAAGAACATCATTATTCTCTTCTCAATAAGAATAAATCTTATTTGAAAACAGCAAAAGAGAATTGCTTTTATGTTACCTTCAATCACCCATCAAATAAGAAAATATTAATAAAATAAATACTAAAATTTGTATGTTATTTATGAAAAGAAGAATATGCTGTGTTGACTTGCTTAAAAGCAGAATTGAAAATTAAACTTCATAAAATTGAAATTATTAGTATAAAATAGATGTTTGAATTGTGACAAAATTCACATTATGATAAATTTGCATTGAAATATTCTACATTTTGAAAAAAAGTAGCCACTCTTTTTGCCTTAAATTGAGTAACTGGATATTCATCATTTCCATTAAATTTGTGTTTTCTCCCTTCTTTATTATTCTATAAATAAGACCTATGAGTGTGATCTTCATCTCACACCACTGTTGTTACAAATAATAGTAAAATGTAGTTATTCAACACCAAAACTAATTTATTTATTTATTTCAACTCTTTATGTTGAAAAAATGCATTTGCATTAAGTTCTCTCTAAGTAAGAGCTATAAAATTTGTAAAAATGTCATCATCAGTTTTTTCTGGAAAATCAGTTTTTTCAGGAAGTGCATGTAATTGTGAAGTACATGCTAAGCTTGTAATTATTTATTATGTTTTGCTCTGACAATATGCAAACATTTATACACTAAGTCCAAAATATAACAGGTACATTTCAGTCAGCCATTCAAATTATATAAAATATGTACTATCTTAATGAAGGGTAAGTACCTTATTGTAAAAAAAAAAGTGTACTACTAATCTTTAAATGTGCTGTTCACATGAAAATTTTAGATATATTTTTTTTGTATTTTATGTAGAAAACAGGTAAAATAAGTAATCAGTGTTGTCAGTGAAGAAATAAAAAAGGAACTCTTATAGCTCATGTAAATGTACTATGAAATGTATCTATATAATTCTATAAAAACAAAATAGTTATAATGACTAGATTAAAAATATTTAGACTAATATTTGGATATTTTGATTTGTTAATTAATGGCTGTGGTACAAGCTTTTGGTTTGCTAAGCTACATTCCATTCCATTAAGAAACTTTTATCCTTTGCCATAAAAAAATTTTTTTCAAGGAAAAAGTAACATTCACTCTGTTATGTCTTTCTGATCATTTTGTAGTTAATTTTAATTTTTATACTGAAAACGAAATTTTGTAAATTTTCATTTCAGGTTTTTAGTTACCTAAAACCATTGCTTAATTAACATATTGGAAAAAAAATGAATAAGTTTATGATCGTGTGCACTCTTAAAACCAAGTTTTTTTGCTTTTATACATCCATTTTTAATTTTCTTGCTTCAAATAATGAACACATTTCTAGTCATTGCTTTATTTTCTTTTGTGTTGTGAATAATTAGTTGGATTATCTCAAAAGCCAACTGCCAACTTATAATTGTGTCAGCATAGTCAACTGGGATGTAATTGTCAAACGTTAATATTTGAATGCATCAGAGGTATGGAAATCTTTCATTGAACAGATCTTGTTGCATTTTATGATTAATTATTTATCTAATATTGGACTTTTAGTTAGGTGATTGTAGTTTGGGGAGATTACACTGAAAATAAAAATGCTTCAGATAACCAATCTAAGCAATTGGAATGAAAACATTTTTGTTTGTAGATATTCTTTCTTGATTGCTACAAGATGCCTTTTGCTTGATTGCTAGTATGTAGTGATGTAAGGAATTTTTCATTTTTATTATTTTACTAGTTGTAAGTTTAAAATTCATATTCTGAGAACTACATTTATGTTCCATTATCTTGAGAACCATTCTGGTTCAGATATTTGTAGCTTTCTGTGTGTGCAATATAGAACTTAATTTTATTTATTTATTTATTTAAAATGATTTTTGTCTGCATTTTTGTAATTGAAACTTCTTTTTGCTCCAGATTTTATTTTTACTTTTAATGCTTATCATCTGTTAGTTTTAATTTATGTATTAGCATTTTTTTAAAATATTTTTTTTGTTACTCTTTTTTAAATGTATTTTATTGTTGAATATGATTTGTGTTTCAGTCTTATTTACTATTACTTTTTGAATAAGTAATCTTTAGCCATATTAATTAATTAGGTTTTGAACAACGCTGCCTGAAATATTGTAAGATAATTAAATTTATTATTGTCTGCTATATTTTGAATTATTTAATATTGAATATTAAGACTTTTAAGCTTACCATGATTGAAAAAATATTTTTAATTTTTGCTCTACATTTGTTAATTGAATTCATCTGAATGAACTTTTTTTCCTTTGGGCAGCTGAAAATTATATGAACTTATTTTATATATTTTGATATGAAATCATTACTACTTTGAGAGAAATTTAAGCTCACCATGAAACATGATTTTCTTCCCTGAAGTAGAAATATGAATTTATTTATTGGATGTGAAGTAACCATATATATTTATTGAATTCATCAACCACTTTGTAAACATTATAATGTTTTTAAAAGAAAGGTGTTACCTTTAAAACGTTGTTAGATTCTATTCATACATAATTATTTTTGTATTAGTATTTAAGATATTGTTTTAATTTGTAAAACATTTTAGACACACATAGATTAAAATGTCTACCAAGACAAAATCATAAACCAGTTAGCACATTAAAACTGTATAAATGTTCTTTGTATATAGTTGTAATTATGTAAATAGATTCTTGTACCTTTATACTTAACAAAGGAAAACTAAAATACTGTAAAGATGCTCAAAATAACTTGACATAATAAATATAGATTTTTTTTTTCTTTCAAATTGAGAGAGAGGATCAATTCAAAGTAGTGAAACAAAATTTCAAAAACACAAATTGCTTTAAAAGTTCTAATTGTTTTTCTGAGTGATTAAGACTAGAGACTTCATGTAAAATTAAATTTTTTTTTGAATTATTTCATTAATATGAAAATGTAATAATTAATGTATAATGATAATCATAATGTGATTATTTATTAGTTAACTTCCATAGTTTTATTAGAAATTTTCCTTTATTTTGTTTTGAAACTTTATTTAGATAGTTATTTGTATTTATTTAAATACTTTTTTGTTCATTTCTTATGCAACATATAATCATAATGATGTCAAAACTGCATATTATTGCTTAAAACTTTCGTTATTGAAATCAGCGGTCTTATCATTGTATTAAATATTTTTACAAGCAACATATTGCAGTTTTATTTGAAATTAAAGTTAGTTTCTACTTAACTGATCACAATAAACCTGTGCTTCAAACATTTGATTTTCATGGCATTTCATTCAATTACTAGTTCAGTTCCATTTTGTAAAATTAAAATTACAAAATGAATCATTTTGTGTTATTATATTTTCATTTTTATTACTGATTTGAGACACTTCATATATTAAGATTTTTTTGCACCATCATGCTAATTCCTGTTTCACTGTTTTAGTAGTAGATCCTTGCTAATTAGATTTCCTGAAAAGTTGAAAAATTTTCAGAGTGTTTCTAAAAATTGGACAAGCAGTAAAAAATAATACACATATAAATAAATAAAAATCAATAAATAAATAAAAATCAGTTTTATTAAAAAAATATATTGTAGTTATCAAAAGATGATCTTTAAATTATGCTTTATTATGTTAGTTAATGTAATAATTGAGAAAATCTGGCCTAGATGTCTTGCACTATTAGCACAGGTTTTTTTCCTCAATTAGTAAAATAGTTTGTATAAAGTTCATTTAGTATAGTTTCAATTTTTTGTATTAGCAACATGTAATGGTTTTAATTAAGCATGCTCCATTTTGTGGTTATATGTACTTTTTTGTTTGCATAGGTAATTTAAACTTCAATAGCTATATGTTTTCTCTATCAGTTCGAATTTTTGTTGATTCAGACTGATTCTAGTAATGATTATATAGATTTATGGGGCTATGTTGTATTTCTGCCCTAATGAAATGCTAGGATTTTTTCTCTGAAAAATATTTTTCTTGTATTTTTTATATAGATAAGTTTTTATTTATTGATTTTCAGTATACATTCTTTATGATTTACCTTTCACTTTCATTCATCTATCACACACCAGTTTTTATTAAAAAGGAAAGAATAGCCTAAAAGGATCTCTTTGGTATTATTTACTTTGAAGAAAATGATAAGACAAATCTTTATGTTTCAATTTATGCTGTATTTTGATTTTTTTTAATGTGCAATTTTAAATGTAAAAATTGACATACAAAAAAAAATTTATAGTTATGGCATTTTCTCTAGAAAATGTCAGTCTTTTGATCTTAGACTGAAGTCTTACTTGTCATCTAAAACTGTGTAACCATATTTCAAATTCATATTATTATACTATGAATACTTTAAATCATCATTTTTTAAAGGTATATACATATATTTAACTCCAATGTTAACCTAAACATCTGAAATATTATTGGTCGTCGAAAAGATTTATTCAAATCAATAATATAATTGTCATTGACAATCCTTGTAATTATACATAACATTATTACATTGCATATTTTAGTGTGCTTTTCTGGAGAAATTTGCTTTATACTATTGCAGCTAAGCTTTCTTAATATTTCTGTAAATTTAGTGTATTGATTGCTACTTATGTGGTTAAATCCAATGTGGATATCCATGTTCAATTTCATGTATTGCTGCTATTGTTATGTACAAAATTTTTAAGCAGCATTTTCTGTGGTGCTTTGGTGATATAAATTTGCACAACACCTATTTCAAAAATGTACTATTTCATTGATTTTTAAAATGTTATTTCTGTACCTCAGAACCAGACTAACGTAAGTCCATTTTCGTCATTTTTCAGTAGAGGGGAAAAACGATGTATTCGACAATCGTTTTTCCCCTCTACCGAAAAATGACGAAAATGGACTTACGTTAGTCTGGTTCTGAGGTACAGATTTATCAGTTTACAAGAAAATAATTGAGCTAAATGATATGTTGAGCTTAGAAATAGTTAACTTGCAATAACTGCTTATAATTTGTAATGTTAGAACTTTTTAAATTTTGATTTTTTGTCCTTATATATATTAAGTTTGCGTTAAATATCTACAATGCATCAAGTCTTGCAAGCTAATGAGGTAGATGAATAACTTAATTTTGTCTAAATTTTTTTTGAAAAATAGCTGCAATATGTTTGGTTATTATCATCAACCATTGAAAAGTTAGATGTATTGAAAACGTTAAATTTCACATCTGTACATATTAATAAAAAACATTTCTCAGAAAAAAGAAAAACTAAATGAAATAGAACTAAGCATAATCCATGAAGTTTGGACATAATGAAGTCCCCTAAGCTTTACTTTGCTGGATTCTGCAACTATACAAGTTAATATTATTTGTTTGAAATTGCATGACAAGTCAAGAGTTCTATTGGCATAAGCTGGTGTTCTAAAGGAAATTAAATTTCTAAAATAATATGAATCTTTAAAGGAGGGAAATGGTAAAGCTTAAATTTTATTAAAAAACAAATAAGTATTTAGTTTTCAGAACAGACAAAACCAAGCAATATATAAAAATAATATTGTTTAAACTTTCATACTTGAGAGCTTTTATGGATTCCCTTTAAGGTCATTGATTACAAACATTTTTTTTAAACTTAAAGTTCTTGTCATTTGTACAAGCAATTCACTAACATTAATTATCAATCACAAAATCATGTAGTATCAAACACCATGTGCACCAATCATCAAGTTGTGTCTAGAGTTTTTATTCCTTATTAATTTACTCACTATTCTATTGTGTGAGACAATGGTTAGCATAGTCGGAAGAAATAAAATTATAAATGTCCGAATTGTGTGTGTGGGTGGGGGGGGGGGGGGGGGGTGTTAAAATTTGTTGGTAATATTCAAATTATATGTGCAGCATACATTCAATGAATAAGTAACAAACAATACTTGGGAAGAAAAAACTGTGGAATCTTCCTGAGCACATCTGTGTAGACTCTTTTAATAAAAATTTAAATGTAATTTTGCGTGCAGTATGTGAAAAATCTTTTAACTTCCCACTGGTGCTAAAATACCTACAACTTGAATTAAATAGTTTTGTGCATTAATTTAATCTTTTTGTTCAAAGTTTAATAAATGTTTCAGTTTCATTGTTGTGTGTAACTTTATATTTTTTAAATTATTAAAATTCATTTTTAATTAAGCTCTTAGGTAATTTTTTTCACGCAAACAGTTTACTTTCAAAGTATGCAAGTGTGAAAGTGTTTGAAAGTAATAATACATGTAACAATATTTGCATTAATCACTAAAAATGAAAACTCATTTCTGTTGCATTTCTATCACGCCCTATTCTCTTTTTAATATTAATTTTTATTTTCAAAGTACAACAGAAATGCTGCTTGTTTATTTTGCAAATGTAATCATTCATTACATGAAAATGTGTAGCTATAAAAATAGTACTCATCAAAATTTGCAAATCTTTAATATAAGAGGTCCTTTAAGATAGACACAAACATTTTTTAAAAATTTCTTTGAGAATATAAGAATTTGGCGTTCCTTTAAAGGTGGTAGAATTGTCTCTTTCTCGTTTAATAAAATGTTTTAAAAGTTTCTCCTAAAAAATATTTTTTTCAATTGTAATAAAATTGTATATTTAAGGTCAAATTACCCTAGTTTCTGTCACATTTAAAATAAAAATATGATGCAAATGTTAGGTAACTTAGTGAGATGAGATGATATGAATTGTTTCGTAATGTAATTCAATAGTAAAGTTATTTTTCATTACATTCAATTAAAAACATGTATTCTGTATTCAACTCTAACAATGATTGAAATCTGTTCTCTTTAATGCCTAACTGTGTTGGTAATTATGACAATTTTTTTTAACAGGATTAATAATTGTTGAGAACTCTGCAGTTGTGAAAAGTAAATGTATAGCGAAGAGAATTAAGTTGGGCTGAACTTTTTTGAATTGCATTTAATTCAAATTTTAATTCAACGTGTACGTTAAATTAAAAATCAAGGCTCCATTAGTAATCCAACTTTTTCTGCATAAAAATAATATAAGTGGAGCTGTTGATTTAATTTTAGGTAAAGATGCCCATTCTTCTTTAGAGAGATGGGTTGCGTCAAATGCTATTTAGCCCCACCCTCCCCCTGCCACCCCAAGATTGAGATCTCCCAAAAAGAGACTAAGAACATTAAAACACTTCCTAAATTTTTCAATGTGCTAGAATTCCGCCCCTTTCCTCATGTACACCTCTACTTCAGGAGTACCTTATATCAGGGCCATATTTTAGGGGAGGGTTTTTAGGGTTCAAACCCCCTCCGAAATTTCCCAAAACTATTCCAAAAACTGCCTTTGAATGCCCTTTTTTGCTGAAAAATGATATTATTATTATTTTAGTTTCAATTTTCTTATCTACTTTTCAATTTCATTTGAAAAATGAAATTATGATTATTGAATTATAATACAAATTAATTGATTTATCTACAATATTTATCTTTATTGTAGTTTTTGCAAACACAATTTCATACACAACAATACACCTTTTAGAGCGAAGATGCTTTGTACCCATTAGAATTTTTTCCTTCATTGGAAAGATATGTTATTTTATTTTTCATGTTAATGCCCCTTAAGCATCTACTGTAGCAAAAAGCAATAGAATATAGAACATAAAACCAAATTTTATTTATCGTATATATTTTGCAAGAAATGTGTTGGTAAAACCCTCCACGAAACATTAGTTCAGTTACGGCCCTGTCTTATATACCTTGTAAAGTATTTCCTAACAAACCAAGAATTTCTCAACTAACTGGCGGCCTCTTATATTAAAAGTTTGACGCATACTTAACTGTTTTGCATTGACTTGTCATTAGAGGTGCATTGTTTTAGTGATATAATACTTACTTCAGAATGCCATCCATTTCGTTGTGATGCTGAACGCCTCTGCCATATGTCTGTAAGCAGAAAAGAAATGAACACCTATTTTTGTGAAAATATAAATAAACCCCTGTGCAGTGAGAATAGAAAACTAGTCTTTGAATAATATTGATGCCATTCATAAAAACTAGTTTTTACTGCGTACTCAGCTGAGCTCTCGTGTGTCTGCAATCTAGTCATTCTGTGCACAGTTAAAACGTAAAATGTATGTATAAAATATACTGTTCTTGAAAAATAAAAAGATGTGTCATAGGACTATGTTGTGAGTTTTTCGAATGGTGCGTGTTTTTCTTTCTTTATAATCTCATCAAAACTATTTAGAACATTCAACCGAATGTTTTACATATTTTTGGGATTCAAATTGTGAAAATTACACAAATAATTTTACATAAAGTATTTATATTTATCCTTTTGCTATCTTGACCAAATCTTTGATTTTATTTTATTTATTTGTTTTGATAAGTTGATATTTGAATGCTTGTATATTTTTTTGATAAAAATTAGACTTAATTTTCGGAATAAAATGTTGTAGCATTTAAGGTTTTGCAGTATTCATTCTACAGCACTTCCCGCATAGTTGACGAAGTTGCATTTCAAGTTCAGTGTTTTAATGTCAGCTGCCAGCTTCAAATCAAATCGGATTGCAATCTAAATAATCCAAAATTTCTTCACAGTGGAGGACAGTATACTATTATCTGTGCGCTAGTTAGTGCAAAAAATTAATGCCTATAACCCAAATCCCAGGATGACACTCTTTAGTTAAGAATTCTCTGGATCTGCAGTAATCCATAATCATGCATTAATGCAAAATTTATCATTGCTTTTATTCAGTTTTCTAAGCACTGACAATTAAACCATGGTATTGGAGCTGACTTTGCTATTATGTTAAGGTGCGAGAAAAAATCAGGATGACAGTTTGGTGTCGGAACTGGTATGGCATGAATGGAAAATTCTATACCAAGGTTTTTTTTAAACTTCTTTGCAGGGATCAAAATTAATGGTAGTATTATATTGAACAACTTTTAGGAGAACTCACGGATAGCAGCGCACCCCCCATTTCCAGCCTGGCTTGCACAAGACAGCAACAAAGACATGATGTACTCTGAGGTTTTCGGAAACAACAAGTTTATTCATTTTTACTATCCTTTTAGAAGGTTGAATTTTGTAGTCAAGTACACTGTTGTGTATATTTTGCACAGTGCATAATTCAATGTATAATAGAAAATATTTCAGGATTTTTCTTTTTAAATGATTTCAGAATACATTTGGAGTATTCAGCGTGTAACCAAAGGGTCCTACAGATTGACTGTTGTTGGTGCAGAACTTCTCAAGTTTCTAAACTGATTGTGTATGTGATTATCTATCTATATCAACTTCGCAGGGAAGTAAATGAGGTGTTTCTAGTAACCCGGTATCCTTTGGGGTGGGGGGGGATGAAAGGAAATACGATTGGAACATAATTTCATATAACAAACAATCATGCAGTTGAATTTTTCATACTTAGTCCAGTTACTCCCAGAGTGTAGTCTTGGACACAATGCACAAAATAATACTTCACGAAATAAACTACAAAATTATGCAAAGGGTTTTTTTTTTCCTCTAAAACTACTTTCTATGTACAAATTTAGGTAAAAAGCAAGTCCAACAAATTAACATGACTTTTGATCGAACAACAAAAAGAATCCGGCTCCGTTTTTATACGAGTCACTGTGGAACTTTATGACGGCTTCATCTTCCAAAAATTCATATGTTCCTGTAAAAGAGGACAAATAGTTTATAAAGTTTAACTCTTTTCAATTCTGAAAAATATAAATATTTCTATTGAATTAAATGCAATAAAATTTACCTAACACTCTGTATCGACGAATTTTTATATATTTTGAACTTAAGTTAATTTAATTCATTGAATTAATGAATTATTATTATAATTATTTGATGTGATAGGAGCTTTGTTTGTTTGTTTGTTTTTTCAGGGGAAGGGGAGTTAACCTGCTTTCAACTGGTAATTGATAAATCGAAATTTCAGTCTGTGCAATAATCCGCTATTTTCCTCTTGCACAGATAATTTTCCTTTTGAAAATATTTGCAATGAACTAGCTGTTTGGTAATGTAAACGGGCTGAAAAAAAAGTAACATGAAGCTGAATCACTATGGAGTGGACAAGTGGTGGGACAAACTCTCCATGCAAAATTAACAACTCTAATAATAGATATAAGATGGTGGAACTATTTGAAATAAATCAAAAAATGATTTCTCAAGGGTATTTTTTTTTTGGGTATGCTATAACTTACAAAATACTTTATCGAACTTCATAAGTAAGGCATAATTAAAATAAAAAAAAATCACCGGTCAATTTACAACATTAAAAAATCGGGTTTTAAAAAACTACACTTAAAAAATCTTATTTTTAATGACTTCGTTTCGGCTTGGTTGCAAACTTCCGCTTGCATTGTAAAAAAGCAAAACCTGTGCCCCCAGATGGCAATTTAAGCAGGAGAAATGACGGATCTACGTAAATTTCTGCTGGAAAGTTTACCAACTTCCTAAAATATAAAATACTGCCATTTATATATTATGAGCAGTCACAATGGTATATAGTAAAGCTAGAAATTTTTAATATTTTAATACCATTTGCTATTTTTTTTAATGAATGAACTAATAATCATTCATTTCTATCTTAAAATTTTTAAAAGTTTGAATATTTCAGGGTAAGAGTTGCGAAAGTTTCAAGCCTATACCTCAAACTAAAACAAAGACAACGGTACACAACACTAGTGAAAGGTAAGAGTGCAGTAATACTTACGGACGGAATCGTATTCCATACGTCCACATAATTTCTGCTCTGATATGTACAAGTAATCCTTCTCGCAGCTGTCCGATTGTTCAATGTCAAAAGAATAAAACTTGACTTGCAATGCGCAAACTTGAAAAGATGATTTTTTAATGGTATACTGGCAATCTGTATTGTCAGGGTACGAGCCCGTCTGATAGCCGGGGCTGATGATTTGGAACGATTCTTCACTAAATGTTTCGTCACAAGCTAAAAAGAGAAATTTCAATTAGCGTTCGCTCTTTGCTTTATGAAGTAATTTTGAGCAACTGCAATTTATGAAAGAACTCCCAACAGAAAACTTTCAACTAGTTTCACATTACACATTAAAATATAAAAAGTAATTGTGTTTAGGTATTTTCCACTTAGTAAACGTAAAAAATCGGCATTTTACGAACTAAATGCATTTCGGTCTCATAGGTCGTATCCAGGGTGGCAAATAAGGGGGGCAAGAGGGGGTCAAATTTTTTGCGCAGAATAATAAAAAACATGCAAGCTCAATTTGTATGAATCACAAATCAATGATCATATGTAAAAGGAAACAAAAAAGCTCACTAATTCTCAATAATAGTTGACGAAAGTTTAGAAATTTTAACATGAACAGTTTTCGTAATAAAGTTTCGCATCATTTGAACTACCAGTAATCACGTTAAATGTACATAAATGAGAAATCTTGAAATTTTCTGAGTTCCTCATATGAATTTTTGAATTTATCAAGCTACTGTATTTTGTTTAAATGAACTTTTTTTTTCTTAAGATAAAATACATTTTACAATAGCTTCATATTTACCAAATGTATTTCATGCCATGCTGATTAAATTCATAGCTAACAAACTCGCCCTTCAAATGAAATGCTGAAATGCCGCCCCTGGTCTTACCATCAAGAATATTTCAAGCTGACGTTTCCCAAACTTCTTCAGAGCACGAATGATTTAATTCAACTCTGATTCTCTTTGTTGTCTACAAATGAAGATCAATTCATTTGTGCTTTGAAGAAGTCAAAGACATGCCAGCTCGAAAAGTCCTGTATGCTGCATATGTACCACGACCCAGTGGTATTATTAACGCTACTCAATTGAAGGGCTCGGAGGATGAAGAGAGTATGTTACATTTTGAAAAATTAACATTCTGGACAATGGTAAGCAAAGGATACAATTAAGCAAATAAAACTTGGTACATCAAAAAGTAGATGTCATTAGCTCATTTTCATACGCAGACTAACGACAAAACCAGAAAACAAAAAAGCTGCAACAATAAAACCAAGGGCGGATCCAGCTTCTGGCTAAGGAGGGGGTCATTTTCGGAAAGGGGGAGGGGTCAAGGTGCAATTTTTGGGCAAAAATGGGGGGTTTTGACAATTTTTTCGTAATTTAAGTACCAAAAATGCAATTTTTTGCTACATTTTGTCGGTTAAGGGGGGGGGGGTCATGACCCCCATGACCCCCCCTCTGGATCCGCGCCTGAATAAAACTTAGAACTAAAATTACTCGCAATTTCCGTTTTGTCACATAACCCCTTCATCTCCCAAGCCCTTCAATTCTTATAGACACTTTTTTTATTAAAGTTTGAGGGAAATTTATAAAGTGTCCGCTTAGTTTAATTTAGTTTCTTTGTCAGATGAAGTTCTATAAAATTTTTGCATTCTGATATCAACTGATATTGTCAACCAAACAGTGTCTGTCAATGTTAATATTCTTGCAAACATGGCAAATCAATAAAAGATTGTATTAACCAGTTACCGCCCAGTGATATATTTATAGATCACCTCTTTTCAGACCCCTCACTGAAACAATACCTTTTTATCATTTCTTATATTCTTATTGGCTGGTTTCCTTACACATGTGCATTGTGCATGTAGCTACACCTCAAAAAAACTTTTGGCAATTTCACGTGACTCACGTTACCATTTGACTTGATTTTACAAAAATAAATGTTATATATATTAAAGAAGTACCATGCCTGATTTAAATAAAGCTGTTGACAGTCATCTGGGATGCAGTGAGAACCTATGGATGTCAGCATTTTAAATTATAACAGAAATAGATGGTATTTAAACCTTAATTTAACATCGGGACTCACGTTACAAAAAAAAAGGAACTTAAGTTTTTTTGGATAACTAAAAACTTAAGATTTCTGCTCTTTCAGAATAATAAAATTTAAAAACTGCTTTTCATGGAACAAAATATGTTTATAAGTTATGATATATACGAAAATAAAGTTCATTCTGCTGTCACTAATTAAGTTAATCAGTATTTTGAGCGTGACTCACGTTACATGGTTTCGTGACTCACGTTACATCTCCGTTTTAGTCTTTTACTTTACATCTTATTTTAAAAATTTTGTTGAGAGACTTCACTAAAATTCAATTAAAGTTAATGCTTAATGACTTGTTTTCTTTAGTAGATCAATTTTAAATACAGTAAAACCTCTCCGAGCGGTTTCTACATAGCGGCCACCCCTCTTAACGGCGAATTTTTTGCAGAACGAATTTTTGTCCCTCTGACCTAGTGTTAAAATTCTCTTTAGCAGATGCCATCTAACCCCCCTGAACGGTCACTGAGTGGATTCATCAATTCAATTTTTCAGAAAAATATGTTTGTCTTTTTTTTTATACTACTTCCAGTATTTTCTCTGTGGCTATATTGTACTGATTTCAAATTCTCAACTGATACATCTGAAAACTTTTACAGGATACTACACACCATTACATTTCATCTGATACCAATCATAACATTTAATGTTGCATAATGGCTCTAAAATTAGTTGACTGTTGTCAGAAGTAGGCTCTTCAAAGTACTTACTTTTCTCATCACTAATGATGAATAATTACATTTTAAACATCTCAACTAAGAGCAAGTGAGATGTTGACTGTGCTTTTTAAAATTTCTCTTATGTTCCAATTTTATATGCACATATATATATTTTTTCCTCGCTCAAGCTAATTTTTTAAATCATTTTCGTTTAGATTTTCTTGGGATAAATATTTTTTTCAGCATGAGTTCGGTGGACATAGAAATCTTCTTTTCAAATGTATATTACATTTACGGATGAGTATTGAGTAACTCACTTATGACTACAGTTTAACTGCGAGGTGAAGTAACGGAATTTCTCCTTGTTTTGGCAAATCTTCCTTAGTATATTTACATATTTGTATACTTGTTGAAGCGATATTTAAGAAGTTTGAATTTAGCCAAATTTTCCTTTGAAAGTTTTATATGTTTATTTTTCAGCTTATATTGAATTGTTAGAGACAATATCCTTTGCTTTTCGACTTTTCTCATTAGACATTATTTCATCCAGAGACAATGTTTCTGTTTACATGCAATGTACTTCATTTCTTGCTTCGATTTTTCCCGGCACCTTTTCTGTCATTTTTGCGGTTACTCGTAAAATATTTTAAAAATTTCTTTTACTGGAATGAAAAACCTTTCTTAGATACGGAACAAACATATGTGCATGCATAAACACATGCTACACATTGGAAAGCAGAGGGCCAAAACAGGAACCCTTGCACTAATTAAAAGATTATAAAACACTAAACGAATTAAAATTACGCTTTTTTTATTTAATTTCATCAGTATTATTAATTATATATAGGTGTGCGTACAAGTACTAACCTTCCCTTTAGACCCTAAAATACCATTAGGGCACATTAAATACTTTTATGAAGTTAATATTAGCTTGTATTGGCTGTAACTCACTTTTCGCGTGACTCACGTTACAAAATAAACATCCTTATTTTTTGAGTAAAAAAGCAAATATCTCTAAACTGGCCTATAATTTCTTTTTTGTAATATACATGAGTAGGAGAAACGGGAAAAAAATCATTTATACGCTATAAAATTTGGAAATATTAAAAATATTAAGTTTTCGTCACTCACGTTACACAAAATTTAATAGTTTAAAAGTTACTTTAAAAAATTCTTCTAGGAATGAATTTCAAAGTGTACTATTAATAATTGTTTTCTTATCGAATAAATCTGTCGGGAAAAAATGGACTTAAATTGGAAACAGGCTAAACCAATAAAATATGCTCGTTTAAAATTGTGTCTAACAAAGAGAGACTTTTACGAGATTGTGAGCTCATAGAACAAGTTCTCTTACAAAAAGAAAATGGTTCACCTGAAGTTACCTTATTCTAATTTGTAAACTTCAATCAATATAGAGAACGTACAAAAAAATTAAGATAATTTTTTAACATTTTTTTTTAACACCGAGTTCCCATGTTGCCTGTAATTGCCCTTTGGAGTTTTCTTTTCCCGGTCAGTCCACAGGTAACGTCTAAAGTTTGTCATCTTGCAGATTCATAGGGCAGCTTTCAATTCTGGGTACAAAGGATTTTTTAAAAAGTAAATTATACTTATCTTTAACTGGTTTTAATTTAAAAAAATCTTGATTCTTTTTTCTACAAAATTGGTATCATCAAAGATGAGATTCGAGGAAAATTACTTTCTTTTTTACTGCCAGAAACGCGTAGCCATCTATTTACAAATCATCTATTATTTCAACTACAAAATACTGTAAGTGAACTAAACTTTATCTTTACTCTATTTATGAAGTATAAAATGTAATTTTAAAAGTTTTTTTTCAAAATTTGCACTTTAAAATAATTTGGGGGCTAGAGGTTAATGTAGCAGGCGACTTACGGTGTTGTTTAGATAATTCATCGATATTCGAGAATTTTCATATGTTTTTGCGTTAGAGACGAGTTCGGGCCCACTTTTGAAGGCCCGAGCCCGCCCGAGCCCGAGAATTTTTAATCCGAGCCCACCCGAGCCCGAGTGATATTGTCTTGTTTTGAGCACGACCCGGCCCGAGCCCGAAGGTATCAAACATCAATATATATATTTTTAATTTCCACTTGGGATGCACTACCATATGGTATATCGTAATAGCAATTGCAAATATATTATAAGTGGGTGCTATCTTTTTGAATTATTATTATTATTATTATTTTAATTTTTTTCCGATGTGCGGAAGCTGAGAAACGATGTATGGGAGTGGGAGATAAGGGGATAGATGTCATTTCTCTGAAACTATTCCTGAACAAAGCAATTCTGCCATTAAGAAAAACTGTTCTCACGCTCTTAAGTAACCAATATTCCGTGAACGTTGTATTTGTATAAAAACTGACTATCTTAATATGAGATCGAGCACGAGTCCGCCCGAGCCGGAAAGCTGCTTGAAGTTAAAAGGCTCGAGTCCGTCTCGGGCTCGGACTCGGACTTTCGGGCTCGGGCCGAGCCCGGCTCATCTCTATTTTGCGTTGTTCTACTACTTTCTTCGTTAGTAGGTTGCGTGCTACATCAGAATCAAAACCTCTTTTTACTAGAATAATACCTAAACATGAGAGATTAGAAGAATACGTGATTACTAAGCGAACATTTACTTACCAGGGTATCTTAAGTGTTCATGTTACATCTCTTGACAAGTGAAGTGATACTAAACTCATGTTTGTGAAAATTGCAACACCATGAAGGACTTGCGTGAATGGTCTGAAATTTTTAGCAAATGGGTCATTCTATGTCAAGTGATCCAACGTTTTTTACCTTACATTTTTGTATTTCTTTCAAATTTGGCTCATCAATTGTACCCCTTGAGGTAATCAAAAGTCTCAATTTTTGGATTTTTATCTCTATTATTTCTTCATTTATGAGACTTTGAACTTTGGAAAAACCCTCGTTTTCCCATGGATAAGGGAACGTAAAAGGGATCATAACTCGGCACCAAATATAGATAGAACGATGTGGTAAAAGGCATTTTAAAGTACATTAGTTGCCGCTTAATCTGATATGCAACATGACTAATTTGATAAAAAATTCCTTTTTCAAAAAATGAAATTTAAATTTCAAATTTAAATTTCTCGAAAAACATATAATGAATTATTTTCAAAAAATTTTCAAAAATTCTTGTGTATTTTATCTATGTTTGTACAAATTTTTAGATTGGGATCTCAATGGGATCATATTTTTTTGAATTTTTGAATGAAACTGTATAGGAAAAAATGATATTTTTTAGATTCTATTTATTTAAATACTAAGTTATCTTGCTTGTGATGGTCTGAAAAGTAGTAAACAAGCATGAATATGTTTAAAGTGAGCTGGCATGATCTTATAGAATTGTCAGGTTCACCCCCTCACCCCTTCCTCCCCAGCACAACCACTCTTTTTTAATTCAAAACTGTTCAAAATGTTAAAAAAACTCTTTGATACAAAATGAATAGTCAACTTATTTAAGGTTGGTAATTGGGTTTCCTTATAACTAGACGAAGTATCCCCTCCTCCACCTAAATATACAATTAACGCTGTACTATTATGACATCTAACCTGGGGATTGAATTGACTATTTTTTTTACTCTAGGTAAGTGAGCTACCATTAACTTGTAAATTGGTCGGCTCCCCCTCCCTTCCTTCCCGACCCAACCATTTTCCCTCCAAACTGTTTCAAATGCTAAAAAAAACCTTTTTGATACAAAATGAACAGTAAACTTATTTAAAGTTGTTAAATGGGTTTCCTTATAACAAGGCAAAGTAAAACCCTTCCCCCACACAAATATACCATTAACGCTACACTAATATGACGTCTCACCTGGGGATTGATTTGAGGATTATTTTCCCCCTAGGCATATATTGTTTTTCAGACGAAGTGTTTCTTTTTTCAATCCGACCTTCACAAAGTGTACTTCCATTCAATATCTGAATTTAAACTTATGATTCATTTCATCCCCTCCCCCAGCACCAATCTTCAATTTTGGAGGAAGAAAAGAAACGGTTCGCCCCAAGATCATAGCAAACAGCAAAATAGCACTGTTTCCCCTTGTTCTCATAATATTTTCCCATTATTTTCACACAAAACTGAAAAGAAATCAAAGTATCAGATTATATGCCAGTCCCTATCACTGCATTTCCTTTCTCTTATTGGACAAAGCTCATGAGCTAATAGGAAAGAGTAACAAACAGAACAAACTGAAACATTACCAGACATCAGTAGAGACTAAGGCTTTGAAATGGGGTTAGGCGGGATGATAAAAAAATAAAAGTTTGGAGTGGGAAGGCAGGAAAAGGGGAGGAGTAATCTGTACAGAAGTTAAACAACATAAGAGGTTATGGTCAAAAAAGCAGTGTTTGTTTAATATATGTATATAGATATATCTTGCTGCATTACATTCCTTTACAACAAAATGAAAAATAACACAAACAATTAAAAAAATTAAATAACAGCCGCACACTAGATAATGTATGAAGATAGTTATAGGGACACAGACATATGATCTGATATTTTGATTTATTTTCAGTTTTGTGCGAAAAGAATAGAAAAAACAATGAGAACAAGGAGAAACAGTGCTATTTTGCTGTTTGCTATGATCTTGGGGCGACTCATTTATTTCCTCTCTTCAAAATTGAAGATTGGTGCTGGAGTAGGAGGTAAAATGAATCATAAAGTTAAATTTCAGATATTGAATGGAAGTACACTTTAAAGTTCGGACCGAAAAGAAACGCTTCGTCTGTACCTAGGGCGAAAATAATCCTCAATTCTATCCCGAGGTTGGACGTCATATTAGTATAAAGTGAATGGTATATTCGGGGGGGGGGGGGGAGATACTTCGTATAGTTATAAGGGAACCCATTTACCATTTTTAAATAACTATTCATTTTGTATCAAAGAGTTTTTTTTTAAAACATTTTGAACAGTTTTGAAAAAAAAAAAGAGTGGTTGAGCAGGGGAGGGAGGGGGGATGAACCTGACAAATCTATAAGCTCATGCCAGCTCATTTTAAACATATTCATGTTTATTTACTACTTTTTAGACCATCACAAGCCAGACAACTTAGTATTTAAACAAATAGAATCTAAAAAATATATTTTTTTTTCCTATACAGTTTTATTCAAAAATTCAAAAAAATATGATCCCATTGAGATCCCAATCTAAAAATTGGTACAAACATAGATAAAATACACAAGAATTTTTGAAAATGTTTTGAAAAAAATTCATTATATGTTTTTCGAGAAATTTAAATTTGAAATTTAAATTTCATTTTTTGAAAAAGAAAATTTTTATCAAATTACACATGTTGCATATCAGATTAAGCGGCAACTAACGTACTTTAAAATGCCATTTACCAAATCGTTCTATCTATATTTGGTGCCGAGCCGAGTTATGGTCCCTTTTACGTTCCCTTATCCATGGAAAAATGAGGGTTTTTCCAAAATTCAAAGTCTCATAAATGAAAAAATAATAGAGATAAAAATCTAAAAATTGAGACTTTTAATTACTTCAAGGGGTACAATTAATGAGCCAAATTTGAAAGAAATACAAAAATGCAAGGTAAAAGTTTTCTCAGATTTTGGATCACTTGACGTGGAATGACCCAAATGCAAAGTAGGGTATGATATGCAAATGATTAGAATTTTAGACTCGTAGCGCATGTGTACGCTGAGCAGCGCCCTCTGAACGCCGGATTTATCCGAATATATAGACGGCTGCAGCAAGGCGTGTATGGTTATAGGTGGTTATCTGCTTGTGATAAACGCTAGCTCAGACGTTGCTTATGCCTCTTCGATGACAAAAAGCTAGGTTTCAACAACTTTCGGAATTTGAACGAGGGAGGATCATCGGCCTTCCTGAAGCTGGATTGTCTTATCGTGAAGTAGCCGCTCGTGTGCAGCGTAACAGCAGCACAGTGATGCATGTTTGAAAGCAGTGGACGGACGAGTGTTGGACAACTCGGAAATTCGGGAGTAAACCCCGAAATGTGACGTCAGCGCGCGATGATAGACACCTGATCTGCATGGTGCTGACGGCCCGTACAGCTTCTTCTAGACAACTGGCAGCACAATGGTCAACAGCTACAGGTGTTTCATTGCGTGTTTCATTAATTCGTAGACGACTGCTGCAGGACTCCTTTATACAGGATTGCACTCACGCTAAACCATCGTCGCCTGCGGCTACAATGGACCAATCAGCATAAGGACTGGCGTGCTGATTGGCAGTATGTAGTGTTTTCTGACGAATCCCGCTTTAATTTGTGGTACCATGATAGCCGCATTCGCGACCGACGCTATGCCGGCGAACACCATCTTCCAGAGTGCATTATCGAACGTCACAGTGGGCGAACACCTGGAGTCATGGTCTGGGGTGCCATATCATATCACGGACGATATCAATTGCTACGAATTGCGGGTAATCTGAACAGGAACCGGTATATCAGTGAAGTTCTACAGCCCCAAGCTGTCCCCTTCCTTCAAGGCTTTCCTGGCGCTGTATTGCAGCAGGAGAATGCCCGCCCTCATGTCGCTAGGGCTGTTCAATCCTTCCTTGCATCGCAGCAGGTGCAGCTTTTTCCCTGGCCAGCGTATTCCCCGTATATGTCGCCGATTGAGAATGTCTGGAATTTCGTTGGTCGGCGTCTCGCCCGTGTACGCATACAAACAATATGTATTGTTCTCGATCAGGCAGACATTACAGTTGTTTGACTCCATGCCACGTCGCATAGCAGCACTTATTGCAGCATGTGGTGGCTACACAAAATACTAATTTCAATATTTTTTAATTGTTTGTTGGCTTTCTAAGTTTAATCATCTATTTGTACCACTATCACTCAGCTGTGTATTAAATTTCATTCAATTATGACGATTCCTTCATGGTGTTGCAATTTTCACAAACATGAGCTTTTTAACACCTGAAACTGAATAACCATTTTTCAAATTAGTAAATATTTTACTTACACTTATTTATCGGTGGTGGGGGTGTTGAGCAGCCGGAGGTTAACTGCTTTGCTTCAATTCGAAAGCCAGAAAGTTGCTGGTAACTGTCTGTCTTGAAATGCATCGTGATTTCGTTTTCATCTTTCGGAAAATCAACAAGAACTGCGGAGAAAAGGAAGTTATCATGCATTGAGCGCAAAGGTTCATTACATCATAAAATTATACTGACATTAGTAGCCAACATATTTTTTTACTTTTAAATGAAATGCATTAATGCTGCATTACACCATTTCAGATTCTTCATAGTACAGTACATAACATTCTGTACAATAATACATGGTACAAAATAGTTCTTTGTTGTTCAGATTCTTGATACGTAGTACTAACTAATAGCTATTTTCTTTTAAAAAATAATGTAAAATTTTGCTATACAGTGAAATTCCGTTGCAATGATCACCAATAAGATAAAATATCGGTTTCAAGAAGTAAAATTTTAGTCCTGGTTTACTTTCCTTTCATTGCTTGAATTCCATTGCAACGAAATTCCCGTTACAACGGACAAAATTTGCGGTACGTTATTGCAGAATTTCACTATATATACATTTTTATACTGACTGCAGATAAAAATGCTCATTAGTAAAATGGCTAAATTCCTACATATTTTTACAAAAAGTCATTGTAAAAAGGAAGGATGATAAATGAAATTTATTTTCAGGTATCCTTAAAGAAATGAATGGAATTTCAACTATAGTTTTGAAGGGGGCTCGTGTTACCATTAATTATGGTTGTTGCATTTAGTGAAAATTCAAAAACATCATATAAAGGGCTATGTCCCGAGTAGTATGGATTGTTGGTTTTATTTCCTGAACGTTTGAAAAATAAAAATATGTAAAACGGTTGCAAAGAGTAGAGCTGTTTTTAGAAATTTTCGGGAAAATAAATGACACACTCAAGTGCAGTGAACCACTGAAAACGGCTAGCCCCCCAAGAAGTAAAGTATATCATTATCGTTTAACTTGCTTGAAGGCAGATATTAAAAGTTTATTGAATTATATAAAAGATTCTCAAAGATTTTGAAGTCCTTGAAGGCTTTCTTTCTTTCCTTTTTTTTTTTTTTTGTGCGTGTGTGTTCCACTGTTTAGCGAGAGTACTATTGTTTTTTTTAGTAATGTGAGATGATCTTGACCACTAAATTTAATGGTTCTGGCTTGGAGCAAAAGTGGTTTTTGAAGTTGGGTGATCTTCTGCAGAGGCTTTGACTAGTTTTAAAGGAGAAAAAGAGAAACTCACCATATTGAACAAGTTCATAGCTAATTTTGGAGTTTTATGAAATACATTAAAAAAAAAAAAAAAGAAAAAAAAAAAAAAGAAATTGCAGATTCTTCTGTTAAATCGTTACAAGTAGCTCTACATTGCACTTTAAGGACTCCGAAGCCATTTCTGATTTTTTGATCCAGACCAGGAGCTGAGAAACACCCGATTCAGTGCCTCCAGAGGTATTGATTAGGAAGGGAACTTGGAGAAATTTGGGACCAGGACAGTTTTAACTCTGGTCGGTCACCATTAGGGTACATGGAGGATCTTCGATGAGCAGGTATCGAACCCGTGACACTCGAGACGAGTCCAACGTTTTATCGATCATGCTACTCTTAAAAGTAGCACATAGCTTTTCATGAGCAATTTCTAATAGATAACGAGAGCAAGTTTTGGACTTTACGTCATCTCCATGTAAAACGGTCGTTATTATAAATAAGCAATAGTTTTTTGAAGGAAACTAGATACACATACACACCTCTCTGACCATCTCTCTTCCCACAATACTTTGCTCCTTTGATTTCTAAGTAGTCTCGGTCACAGTTAGCAGAATTTTCAGAGGCCACGTCGAAATGAGAAAAGTAAAGTTCCAGTTGGCAGATGTCCGCAGAACTTCGAACTATTCTATATTCGCAATCAGTGTTCGGTGAATACAAAAGTGGGAAATTTTCACTCTGAATGTAGGTCACGGAGTCTGCGTAAGATCCACACAGTCGGGAGTTCGCCGGACCTGCAAATTAAAATTAAATTTAAGAGCTGCAATTTTAGTATTATTTTAAATTCTTAAAACGATAACGAGCCTCGACTTCATAAGTTGGACAGAACTGCAGTTAATGGGTTCCCTTTTCTCTCTGTTCTTTTAAAATCACCAGCTGTTTCATGTTATGCAATAAAACGCCCATTTGGAAGAATCGGATTAAATACGCATTACAATTTGAACAAAATAAAATCCTGCTTCTATTTCCTCAGAAAATAGAACCTCAGTAAAGAGCTAAAACTATAAAAATATTAAATCGCACTCCAACTCGAAGACAAAAAGAACTTTATAAAAATACATATAACAAAATTATTTTTAGAAAAACGCTTCAAAGGGCATCCCTTCCCCAAGTCCGAAGCTTACTTTTGAAAAATTTCACAGCTTTATTTGTCAAAGGCTACTGAGCATTAGCGAAACGGCTGTTTAGTACGTTTGAAAAGTCGTTTTCAAATTTAGTGTCTCTAGCAACATTTTACTCTAGCTTGGGGCCTGAATTGAATTTAGCTTAAGATTTTTGCTAAATTAGAAACTCTTAGAATTTATTGCTGCTCTAATCAATTAAGAAAACTGGAGTAAGCTTAGTAAGCCTCTTAAAAAACCTCTTTCAAATTAAGTAGAATGTTAAGGGGTGTGGGAAATCTTAGGCAATTCATAAAATAGGCAATTTCTGTAAAATTCCAAAAGATAATATAAAAAAAAAAAAAAATCGTGAATGAAAAAAAAAAAAAAAAAAAAAAACTCGCCCAGATGTGCAAACTCGGGGCTCGGAGTAATTTTGTACCAAACCTCCATTCTGTGGTTGTTATAGGGTCTCCTGGACGCAGGCGTGCTACATTTTTTTCGAATGCCTTTTACTTTTTTTAAACATTGATAATAAAAATAACAATAATTGCTGTTGTTATTATTATTTGTACATAAAAATTGAGGAATATTAGTATTACTTTGAGAAAAGCCTTACTTACCAACAGGTCTATAGCAAGAATTCCTCAGTTGCCTCACACGAGCTTCGAAGCCCCTGCGATGACTTACTGAATCAGACCTAAACACCATTCTCAGAATATCTGAATCGCCTTCAAAAGAAATAACTGCGAAAGAAAGGAAACACATGATTAAATCATTTAGTTTATAATATTCAATCTTTAAAAGAAAAAACTTGGATGAATTTGTGTCCTATTCATTTTTGTGTTTCCTAGCAAATTTTAATTATTGTTTTTTTTTTTTTTTTGCTTTTTCATATATGGCTTATTTTCTGTTAAGTTTATATTTGAAGTAAATACATATGCATTCCAGTCAAAACCACATTCAAGTAAGAAAAAACTTGTATTGAATACAAAATTGATAAAGACCCCAAATACATCATCATAAATCAAATGTCAAAAGTCTCCATCAATTCTACTCGAGTTGAAAATTTTATGAGAAGTCAAATATCAAATTACACCAAAAAAACCTTGTAACTTCAGAATAATTTGTTCAAAGGTTAAAATTGCTGGGAAGGCTGATCTAGTTAATATCACATCTATTAGAAATAAATTTTTGTGCAGAAAAGCAAAATAAAAGTAACAGCACTTAATTGCGAGCAGGTTACTGCATAGTGCAAAAATGTGAGCTTATGAATGAAAAAACATTATCCATAATCTCACTTCTTTGCATGGAAAAAGGCGTTCCTTGTTCTGCCGAAACACGCGTATGCAGGAACCTGCTAGTATTGCGCAATTAAGCACTGTTGTTTTTAATTTTACTACATATTTTGTCAAACTCTGATTACTTGTTGGTGGTGGCCGTCGTACGCCGCATAACCTATCTCCGTTCTTTTGGAGCTGAAAGAAATCGGACGTGCAGCTGGGAACTTCCTCCAAGTCGAAGTCCAGAAACTCCACCTGGACTTGGCACATACTCCGGTCCAGCCGCGTTATGGTGTACACGCACAGTGCGTCCGGTGGGTAGTCGTCCGGGTAGTTGGGACTGTGTATGACTGTCCTCTCGTCGGTTATAGTAACGTCACAGGAAGCTGAAATCAAAAGGCAAGAAAGGATACATTAACCGAAGTGCATGGCTTTAAAAGTAGGTTCTTCGGAAAAAGAAATTCCCCATATCTCTGATTGCGGAAAGGTATGAGTCCCAAGTAGCACACTTCGTTTTTTGAAGGTTGTAAAATGGTTATTAACGTTGTGACAACGGATTAAAAACGTTTCTAAAACGTTTAAACGTTTTTTTGTGCTACCTGGGGTTGAAATATCTTTTTCTGTTTAAACTAGGGGTTCTAAACTACACAAAACTACAGGTTGCACATGGTACTTTAAAGGGTGAAACGTTGTAGCACCAGAGGCACCCCCTGAAAAGTGTATGTGACAAGTGTGCCACTTGACTCCCTACGGCACCCTTGAAGGTGGGTGAACTACTTATGGCACTTTCAAGGATGCCATATGGAGTCAAGGGGCACACTTCAGGGGATGCCGCAGGTGCTACAACGTTTCACCCTTAAAAGTGACATGTGCAACCTGTAGTTTCAATAGTGTATAACATGTGGGCCAAAAATGGCCCGCTGGCGGGCCAGATTTTAATGAGCCAAGTAGCGTACCTACAACGGAAAAATAACCAATTCTATAAGTTTACTATACTAATATATGAGTAGGAAATGTTTAAAAAGTTCGTCATTTAAGAAGTATTGGCTCTAATGCGTGTATAAAAGGGCGTAAAAGGAACTGCAGTGTAGGAATCACATCAGATTTTAATTTACTGACAAGTCTTCTCCGTCTTACGTCAGTTTTTCACCACTTAAAGTGCTCTTGGAAAAAAATCAGCTATTAGCTATTTTGGTGATGATTTACTATAAAACGTTTATTATCGATACATTTTCTGTTGCTTCAATTAACCATTTAAAATTTTAACACAAATTTTAAAAACTTAAAAGAAATCCTTAACTGCTAGAAAAGGTAAAGATATAGAGGAAAATGAATTAGTTCTCGACTTACGTGGGGGAGGAAGTATACTGCAAGAGTTTGGTATTTGTCTGACGACAATGTCAAATCCACGCCCAGCCCCGATGGAATCTGTTACGAATGTCAGCGTCATGACGTCACTACCTACTGAAGAGTAATCCAGGGCCTCTGAAATGACAAGAGACATATACAGTATTAATAATGTAACAATTTTATGGGATTTCAGGCAGCTACCTTCAAGCGTGGGATTATCATGAATAATACCATTGTTCTGCAGACTTGCAGCTTGCAGCAGCAGTCCATCCAGATTGTTTGTGACTGGCGTTTTTCCTGATATGTCTCAGGCTTATTCTTAGTAAGAGTATTGCATTCCAAGCTTGCTGGCAGAACTCCATCCTGGTTGTTTCTGGCTGGAGTTTCTCCTTAGACGTCCCAGACTTTTTCCTAATTATGGTACTACATTCCAGGCTTGTTGGCTGTAGTCCATCCAGGTTGTTTTTGACTGGCTTTTCACCTGACATGTCTCAGGCTTATTCTTAATAATAGTACTACATTATTCCAGGCTTGCTGGCATTAGTCCATCCTGGTTGTTTCTGGCTGGCGTTTCTCCTGACATGTCTCAGGCTTTTTCTTAATAATGGTACTACATTCCACTCTTGCTGGCTGTAGTCCATCCAGGTTGTTTTGACTGGCGTGTTTCCTGATGTGTCTCAGGCTTATTCTTAGTAATAGTATTGCAATCTAAGCTTGCTGGCAGTAGTTCATTCGGGTTGTTTCTGGCTAGTGTTTTATAACTGATATGTCTCCGGATGATTATCTCTACTAATAATAAAGCTGAAGGTGGTTCTGTCTGTCCTTCTTTCTTTCTTTTTTTCTTTCTGTCTGTCTGTCTGTTACGCGCGTAGCGCCAAAACCGTTCGGTCGATTTTCATGCCACTTGGCACAAAATTAGTTTGTAGCATGTAGTTTTGCACCTCGAAGCGATTTTTCGAACATTCCATTTCGTTCTTTTTCTATTCGAATTCTTAGAGGAAATTCGATAAAATAGGGAAGAAATATTCCATACACATTTTCAAGTCTTATGTCATTCGAAAGCTTGAAATTTTCTGCACAAAATGACGTTTTTTCGAAGTTTCTACGATCATCAGGAGAGCTGTAACAATTGTTTTTAGAATCCCGAAATTCAAGGCTTACCTTCAGTAAAGCAAGCCAAACTATTCTAAAATGGCTTTGCTCGCGAATAAAATTTGTTTGAAAATAGAGATGAAATGAATTATTTTATCAACGGAAATCAACTTTTCATGTTGTTACCATGGTTACGTTTTTATTTCGTTCTTTTTCCCTTAATAATTTTAAAAATGTATTTGTTTTTGTAACAATCCAAACTCCAAGCCTTATTAAAATTAGTCAAATGAAATATTAAAAACCGTGATAAGATGGCACCTGTCAATCAAATGAGAAATCGAGTCCTTTCCTTTAAAATACAGGATACCATTCTAAATTTATCGTCTGCAAAACATATTTTACTTCATTATTAATTTATTTCAATACAAATTGCAGCAAATGGCTTGAGTGAACGAATTTAGCTTTTAATTTATCGTTTGCTGGTTGATCTTTGTCGATGTTTATTGTTTTTATTATCATTGTGAAGAATAATGCACGAAATTTCTATGACTAATACTTAAAATTTTTAGGATCAGTTGAGTTTAAAAGAAAAAATTGCTCCAAATATACTTTTGCAATGTGATTATTTATTGTTGGACTGTAATTTGCAGCAATAATTGCATTTAATAAATAATGAAAGACAATATTAAAAATTAATTTTTTGGCGACTTTTACAATTTGGCATTCAATTCTATTTCAGTATATTTACTTCTATCTTATTGCGATATTGCAACGTTCTTTCTAAAGTATGTCATTTCGGAAAATGTATTATTTTGTTTTTGAAGTTAGGAAAGAAAACTTTCTTCTTCTTTTAAACTTTGGTAAGATTTCTGTTGGTTTCTGTGAGCAACAAAATTTTTCTTATTTTTTCTTTTGGCTTATTTTTGTGCACCTATCTTTGGGGTTGCATTCGAATGTCCCCAAGGGGGTGATTTACCCCTTTTATGGGGTAATCAGGGTTTTCAATGCAGACCAAAGTGATATGAATTGGCGCGACCACTTGGCGATATCTCGCCAAGCTTTTGGTCACCAAGTGTTTGACGCCAATTTGGCGACATATCGCCAAGTTGGCAATAAATTTAGCGAAAAAAAAATTTTTTTTTGGGTTCAATTTGGCGCTATTGGCGATATTTTGCGAAAAATCTACTGAATGATGTTAAAATCGGCGATATTTAGGAGATTAATCATTGTAAAACATTTTTTTGCATTGTTTCGTGGCAAACTAGGGATGCAAATGTTTGAATTGTTATCTTACTCACTTCAAGCACTATTTTAGCACTTAAGGCATCTACTAAGAAATTTACACGTAAAAGGAAGTAGTGTAGGGTCCATACCAAATTTTTATATCATACTTTGAAGGAATTATAGTTGAATTATAACTAAAATAGAGTATTTTTTTCTGCTATATCATTTTTTTACAAATGAACTTTTAATTTTATACCACGGGCAAAGCCGTGCGGGTACCGCTAGTTATTAATAAGAGAGTTAGTTACATTTCGGATTTGCAGGCAGCAGTCTATTCAGTTTGTTTTTGACTGGCGTTTTGCCTGGCATGATATAACTATTTGCCGAGATAAAAGACCGCAGTTCATCCAGGATTTTTAAGCAAGTTCAACAGTACAGGTACCTTCGCTGTCGTTTTGTTTGAATACATTTGCTCTTTTGTTTCAATCTTTGTTAAAATAACGTTTTATAGAAAACAGAAATTTACTAAATGTTTTGTATTCATTCATATTTTATTTTTTAACACATTTTTTTAGAAAATAAAATAACAAAGTACAATCTTTAGATTGATTATTTTTTATTTTAAAACAATAAAACACATTCTTGAGAAGAAAATCGGAAATAAAAATGTTATTAATATTTTTTGCTTATTTTTTATTTTTATTGCTTGCCATTGGTTTTGAAAAATAAAGCAACGAACGATGATTACTAGTAACATTGATTCATGTTATGGTTTTAAGAAAACTTATTTCATATGAGCTTTGCTGAATTTATAACTTTTTTTTCACTTATTTATATCAATTTACAAAATCAAATTAAATTAAGTTGTGATTAAAAGAAAATACAAAAAAAAAAAAAAAGAAAATCAGTCCATAGTTTTGTCCAGCAGATTATAAAGAAAAAAAAAACAAGTGTTTTATCATCGTTATGTTTCAATCGTTAACTAAAAATAAGCAAAGGAGCGAAATAAATGCTTGAAACGATAACAATACAAATGTCCGAAATAAAATTTTAAACAAAGTTCTTCGAGTTCTGTATCCGCTTATCTTACACAATAGTAATTGTAAAATTTATTCATAGAGATTGCTGAACCATGACGCACAGTTCTTGTCTCTGTGCTTTGGTGTAGAACGCAGAGTTGTAATGGAAAGCTTATAGAATCGAATAAATGCTATGACTCTTTCATTTATTTTAATAGGGTGAAATGAAATAAGTTTATTTTATACAGCAGGAAATTAGCTTTCTTAAACCTACTTTCAAAACGTTCTACTCAAAATAGTTACTTGCAACACAGCTAATGAGGACTCGTCTGCAGTTGGAAAAGCTGTAGAAATAATTGGTATCATTCGGTGTAAGACAAAAAAAAGTCTGATTTTATAATGAGGATTATCGGTTAAATGACTTTTTTTTAAACTAAGTGTTTATTTTACAGTTTTATTTCCTTCTTGTCAATTGCGAAAGGGCAATGCTCATCACACGTGCATTCTATAAATTTTCATCAAGCAAAAAGTAAACACATGTTCAGGTTCGTCATTTCGAATTTTTCCGGGGGTGGAGCCGAAATGGTGCAAATTATGTCGTACGACAACAAAACCTACGTCCATTTATTGAAAATGCATCAATTTCTCAAAATCAAGGAGAAGCTATTGCGCTTTTGACCCCCCCCCCTCAAAAAAAAAAAAAAAGCAGGCCTGTGTATTTTATAGACCATAATATTTCAATCCTGATATTCTAGAATTAAAGAATAAACTACGGCGTTGCTGCAAATGATAAGCCGAATCTGAATTCTCCTACCTGTGTAAAAAACATTGAAATAGATTAAAATAAATTAATAAATGAATAAACAAACAAATAAATAAATAAAATAAATAAATAAACTATTTACAACAGCAATCTTGTTCTAATTGTGCTTACAAAACTTACACTGAAGCACTAGATTACACTGAAGCACTAAACTTATTCTAGTTCTAATGATATAATGAGTGCTATTACAGACTTGCAATACATCAGAGCAAAGGATTTGTGCTCAATTTTATTTAATCTAATCTTTTGTATCAAGACCAGTGCACTTCGCTTTTATAGTTCAACTCCAAGCTGCTTGAAAAGTTCCTTTAGAATACTATCCATCTCTGTTTAAAAAGATTTTAGAGCTTTTCCCATCTTGTCTAGAGACATTAAGGTTTATTCTGCGAAATTTCGCATAGTTTGGAATAGTAAGCTTAGTTTTTTGTATGTTATTACTATTATTATGTTTTAAAGAAATAAATGCATTTTGTAAAAATTTGCTTCTGTTTCTGCTAATGAACTGCCAATCGCGAAAAACAAAACATCTTCTTTCTATTGTATGATATCAGGTAAGGAAATTGTTCAGTTGAAGGATTAAAATGAAAAAAAAAAAAAAAGACACGCTTTTGTGCATGCTTTATCGAATAAAGAAATAAAAATATATTACCTTGATATGAGCGCGTTTACTTTTCTTTTAAATGGTGCAAAAACGAAATAAAAAACTAAGCAAATAAAAAAACAGATGAGCAATAAATAACTAAAAATAAATATAAAAATGAAAATAAAAATAGGTAAATAAATAAAATAAAAAAAGATAATGAATAAAATAAAAATCAGTAAATAAATAAAGGAAAAAGTAGTCTAATAAATAAAATGAAAATAAATAAGTAAATACAAGAAAATAAGAACCAAAGAAAAGTAAAAGTCAAATTGCAGTATACATTTGTATCGCTCGGAATACTTCTGAGAAGCTAATAAAAAAGTTTAACACATCTTGTGTTAAAAGCAAATTTAAAAAAAAAAGAAAGAAAATTTAAGCATGCTTCATGTAGCATTGAAATGTATTTAAATAATGAAATTCAAAATGTATTCACGTGCATTTAAAATATAAATAAATAAATGAAATGTTATGAGTGACTAAAAAAAAGTGAAAAACAACTATTCAGGAAATAGATTTGTGATATTCTCTTTCGATGAAGTACTTGCAAGACATGCTTCTATTTTTGGTCTTTATTTTTCAGTTGTATAATAAATGTCCCAGCCTGATACCAACGATATTTTTTCTTTGCCGATACCAAGCTGTAGCGAAGGAATTTTTTTTTCCCTGCATGATAGTACACTGGCGGAGAAGCAACTTGTACAGAATTCAGTTGCAACAGGAATTAAAATACGAAGTACTGGGCGAAGAACTTGGTAATAATAAATCATGATTATAAAACTAATGAAAACATTTTTTTTAATTCTAAGCCCATTGCGTTTCAGAATAGATTCATAAGAAGCAAGCTTGTTAACTCTATGCAAAATAAATAACGAAATAACATTGCTTATTGTTAGTAATAAATGTAATTGAGCAAGTGAAAAATTAAGTTTTTAAAGAGCAGATTTCAAGTATGATAAATCTTTTAAGTAAGAATTTTTACCAATACTAGTGAATACGACACCAGTTTACCGATCCGTGGCACTATTATTTCGTAGTTAATTTGTGCTATATTACATTATCGTAAAGCCGGTGTTTGCTGAGGTTAAATCCCAATACTTTCGGTATTATCCATTTACTTCCCTTAATACTATTGCAATTAGTTTTGTTTCTATGCTGTATTGTAACACTATGATGGTTTACTTTGTCCTTCAGCTTTTATTTCTAATGGCATTATTTATTATTAATATTTGATTACACCAGTTTTTCGTTATTTTTAATTTCTTTTTTTTTTTTTTTTAGTTTATGCACTTTTCTATAAAGCTATAAAAATAGCCAAGAAACAAATATAAATTTTCTTATTTTTTGGAAAAGTTTAATACTGGTATGAATACCGATATTATTATTCAGAATTTAAAAATATCGAATATCGAAATTAGATGTTATGTCCGGTATTTTTAATTGCTATCACATGTTTAAAAAACTCAAAAATAAAAAAAAGTATCCCTTAAAGTTACGAAGAGCATTTTCCATAAAATTAAGCAAATTTTTAATGATGTTCATCGTGAATAAGTTCTACAAATAGGGTGACATTGTATTGAACAATTTTGAGATTAAAAAAAAAATATATATTTTAGACAATTTTTTCACAAAAGCTCTTAATTAATGCTTATTACTTACTTGGCAAAAGCTGACTACCACACAGTCTGCTATGATCAGGTAGCTCTAAATAATCTTCACTGCAGCCAGCGCTGACTGCTACGTCAAAAGCTCTAAAATCCAACTCAACAGTACAAGTACTTGGCTCTGGCCTCCTGATCTTGTACTGACACCTGAGGCCAGAAGTATAGTAGCGCGGGTAACCGGGACTAGTTATACGTCCTGCTGAACTGGTCACTTCTCCCCCGCAATCTGGAATGAAGAATAATATGTCGCAAGATTCAAACTCATGCATTTTTAGAAATTTCTATTTTGAGAGATAACTTTTAGAGAGCTGACTTATCCCATTTTGAAAGCCCAAGACAGAAAAGATAAAATTATTTTACAATAAACAAAAAAACGTATTTTTGAAAAAACATTTCTGAACAGTCTCCTTTCAAAAGTTTTAACAGAACTAATTTTTCTTTTTTTCTTTGTTTTGTCTGAAAAATCTTTTTTTAAATGTCAAAAGAAAAACCGAGATAATTAATAGAAATCAAAGAAAATGAGCATAAATAAAGTGTGAATCAAAGTTTGACCATTAACCGAAGCTCCATGTGAACTAGAAGTTTTTTAGTTCCATTGAAATCAAGATGTGCATTAATTACTAGTTTGATTTAAAATCTTCTCACAAGTAGGAAATTAATAAATTTAATACAACTAATCATTTGATTAGTAGTATTAAATTTTTTGCTAATTAATATGTAACGGTTGATTTCACAAGCCCCAGAACATACTTAAACTCTTCCACAACCAACTATTGGTTAAACAACCTTTTAAATAAAATATCTCCTTACAGTGAAACAGTGCAAAAATATTATCGTATCATCTTAATAGAAATAAATAAAAATAAAAGTACCTGATACAGGAGTGCTGCATGTATTTCTTCGTTGTGTCACTTCTATATCGAAACCTCTTCCACTGCGGTAACTATCGCTGAAGAAATTCAGTGCGAGGATATCACTGCCAGCAGGGAAATTGAGAATGCCTAGCGAAAAAACGCAGTTGTGCAATGTTAAAACATTTGAGAAATAACTTACAGTCTGCAGGGAAGTTGAGAACTTTAAAAGGATAAACTTATTTTTGTAATGTTAAAATATTTGAGTTAACAGTCTAGAGTGAATTTGAGAATAACTAGCAGAAGAGGCACTTTTATGAAATGCTAAAACATTTTAGAAATTTCTAACAGTCTGCTGGGAAATTGAGAATTTTTAGTGGGGGGGGGGGGGGAGAAACATTCATTCAGTGCTGAAATATTTAGAAAATTGTTAACAGTCTGCAGGGAAGATGAGAAAACATAGAGGGATAAACTCATTTATGCAATGTTGAAATATTTGACCAATTGTATACAGTCTGCATTGAGATGAGAATAACTAGCAGAACTAGCAGAAGAGACACTTTTATGAAATGCTGAAACATTTGGGAAATAGCTAACAGTATGCAGGGAAATTGGGAATTAATAGAGGGAGAAACATTCATTCAATGTTGTAACATTTGGGAAATTTCTCACAACCTGCAGGGAAGTTGAGGGGGCATAGAAATTTTTTTAGCGTTTTAGCAACGGAATATTACCAACAATTCGCATGGAAGTTGATATTAGTCTAACAGGAGGAATGTTGTAGAAGAGGAGACTAGATAATGCATATTAGGGCTGCGACATCGATGTCAATGTTTTGAAAACATCGATGTTTTTACCATCGATGTTTGAGGGTCGATGTTTTTGGTTCGATGTTGTTCCGATGGCGATGTTTTATATCCCAGCAAAAAAGTCAAAGAAAAATATACGATAATCATACTTATTAAAAAGTTTTTATTTTTAATCAAAAGTTGCAATATTAACCTCATTGGGAAAAAAAATCTATAATTATGATCAATGTTTTGTCTTTGATGTTTCTGAAACATCTCAAATTTGCTTTCGCGATTTTTTTTAATGTATTTAATTTATTACTGTTTCGCGTTCAGTGTTTTTTTTTTTTCTTCTTTCGATGTCCCTTTTACATTTCAACAAAAAATAATAAAAATATGCGATAAAAAGATTCAGATTTCTTTAACCACTAGTTGCAATATTTAGCCAATTGAAAAAAAAGATTTTTTTTAATAACTAACGATGATTTACAGTCAATGAGTTTTAAGCATCGTTGTTTTGCATTTGATTTTTTTTTCGATGATGTTTTAGATTTCAGCAACAAAAATGTTTTATAAAAATATGTGACAAAAAAAAGTTACACAGGTTAACAACAGTTGCGTTATATATCTCGCTGAAAAAAGTTCTCTTAACTGACAGCGTTATCTTACGGTTGATGTTTTTCCAGGAGACAAAGATGTATCTAATTGAGTGATGTAAAGAGGCGCTTGTAATGGGAAGTAATTGAACGACAACTATACATTAAAATGTGTGAGAAATAAAAGAAAAAAGATCGATGTTTTGAAACATCGATGTGTTTTTTGGTCGATGTATCAATACCATCGATGTCCTTATTTTCAAACATCGATGTCTTGAAACATCGATGTTTTGCTTTCGATGTCGCACCCCTAATGCATATGTACTTGCCAGGGGACATCAGAATGTGGTCAGAATCTAGGGGTATTCCCATTTGGGAATGTTCAGACAGAGAGAAGCCACTGTATTGTGCGTGATTTGTATGCCAGCCCAGTTTTTTTTTTCTTTGAATCAGCACACGGTCCCTGGTGTCTCTAAGCAGTATGGCTGTCAAACTTAATCACCCGAATATTTTCTTTCGATATTTACAATCATGTTGTCAATTCGGGTAAACACTTACGTATTCCAGAAGTGGTGCCACAAATTCTTGATCTGTCAGGTAACATGAGGAAGTCTTTGGAGCATTGGTCTCTGGAAAACTCGATGTCGAAATTGAGGAAGTTTAATTCGACGGAGCACACTGTCGGATCAGCTCTGTGGATACTGAAAGTGCAACGCTGATTTGGAGGATAATTAGAGGGGTAGCCGGGGGACGTGAATCTTCCGGTATAAGTGCCAACTTCTTGATCGCAGGGACCTAAAAAAAAAAAAAATACAATTTCAGGGAATATAAAAACGAAATCAATCTTAGATGAAAATTCGATTCGTTTTTATTTCTCTCTTTTCAGAAACTTTTCTGTAATTAATGAAAAATGTATGACTATATTTCTAAAATGTTTTCGAATAAAAGTTTGTGTTACAACAATTTTGTTTGTTACATAATGCATACAATGGGAATAATAATTTTTAAAATCTCTTTCTATAGTTGAAAATATGAAAATACACACCATGCAACTTGTTTTTGATTGGCTTATAAACTTCAGTTACTTTTCTGTGCTTTAGTTTTACTAAAACAGTGCTTTCGTAAAACCGAATTGAATTCATATTTTATTGCATTGCTTTAATACAGCTACAAAATTTTGTAAATAGGAAAATGATTTCAAGCAAAATAATAAAGTTGAATGTGTATGTAACTTAAAATACTTTTTTTTTCACATTAAATACTTCAAAAAACTTGGATCAATGGAAAAAAAAAACATTGTTAATGTAACACAGAAACTGCAAATCCTTGCACACACAAGTTTGAGCTTTAAATAAGTCCTTTTTCATAGCAAAGGATAGAGAAAATCGGCTAAAAAGGTTCTTTAAAACTTCAAAAAGTTCTTCACACATAAGCTCAACTTTTTAAAGAAACGTGTGTGCAACAATTTACTATTTTTATGCCTTATTAACATTGTTTATATCAACTAATTTTCAGCACAAGATTAGCATTTTTTCAAACTTAAATAAGCTCTATGAGCTTAATCATTACCTTGTGAACCATGTCCTTCGCATGTGTTAAATAATTGCGTTACGTGTATATCAAAGCCTGGGTTTTGGCCGTATCCATCACTAACAAAATACAGGTTCACGTAATCACTGTCTTTTGGTAAATCCATGATCTCTGAAAGAAAAAAATCTTTTATTTACATTAATGTCAGTTTTTCTTACTTGTTTAAAACTAAATATTAACTAACTAGGTGACCCGTGCGGAATTCCGCAAAAAAAAAAAAAAAAAAAAAAAAAAACTCTAAACTTAAAATTTAATACGACAATTTTTATTGGCTTCATTTGCACAACATCGCCATCTACTGCCGTCGTTCTGACAACTTTTCAAAGAGATCAAAGACACGTTCACTTTTACAACTACTACAAAAGTGATACCCTATATTAAAATCAAATACCCAAGGCTACTACTAAACTAAATACTAACGTTATCGCAAAACTACCATAGTATTTTGAAACAATAAAAGTTACAATTAAGGTTTACCGAGCTAAGCCTTGGCTTGAAATGTCGCATTTAAAATTGATTTGAACAACAATGTAACGATTTTAACAGTTGAGTAAAAAATTTAACTTTTTCAAACTGCAATCGCTTATAAGTCGCTTAAACGTGGATTTTCGAGATTCTCGTTACGCGGCGATAGCGGAGAAACGTTCTAAAGAACGCATTTTTTTTAATCTTTCGAATGAAATCAAAATGGAGACGATACGACAATTATTTCGCTAGATAGAGTCAATTTTGTGCCCAAAAATTGAAGTTCGAATAAAAAACGAACCGACACTTTTTAGAGGGTGGGTCTAATTTTCGTCAATAGCCCGCGGGATAATCTTCAAAATCATAAATTTTCTTGCAATTCGATAAAGAAATGAGCGAGTTTCGACCGGGTATAGGATTCGGCTTAGAGAAATAATATATGGAGATGGGATCAATAAATACATATAAATTACGTAAAGGAATGTTCTGCTGGCTCTAGAGAATCCAAATGTCAAAACTAAGAACCCTTTGCTACCCACCTAATGAAAAAAATACTGCAGTACTACTAGAAAATCTTTAATAAACTGAACTTCCGTAAAGGTTAGTACACAAAGGAAAAAAAAAATTGCAGTGCTTTGAAAAATTTGCTCGTAAACTGGAATTACATGAAGTTTTCTAGTAGCGGCACCGCATCTTCTTCAGTAACATCGTCAGTTTTACTTAAAACAAAGCTGTCTTGTTAGTAGGAAAGTTTATGGAAACTCAGTTTCTTAGAGATTTTTTAAGTACTGCAGTTTTTTTTTTACACTGTAGATTATACCAAATCACTTATTAAAACCTGAAGTAAAAGAAAAAAGTTTAGATTTACTGAATTATTTTTTTAAAGTACGGAGCAGGGTGGTCTGATTAGTGAATGAACACATCTTAGAGAATGAAAAGTTCGTATTTTTCAAAAAAATAGGGTTTTAAAAGTTTCTTCTCAGATAGATAAGCAACACTAACACTCTTCTACAAAATTTCAAAGAAGAAATAAATGGAAAACTTTCTCCACTGGTTGGACGTGTTCATTTACTGGGTTTTTATAGTATAGCTCTGATAAATTGAGGCATGACCATGGGAATTTTCATTTCTTTTTTCGGGCAATACAGAAGGGTACTTGGCACTTAAATGAGTTACATTGCTTTAGAAGTAATTTTAAAAAAGTATTCCAACGCAAATCTGCGCCAACAACACGTTCCTTCTTCATTGAATTCCCAAGAAAGAAGTAACCATTATTAAGGTCATTCTTTAACTTATAAGAACTACACACTGCATCACTTTTTATTCCAACCCCAAAAAAACATGAACCAAAACTGTAATAGTTCTTAAAGGTTTCTTTTCTTTCTCTCTTCCTTTATTTATGTTTCTTTTCTTTTCTTTTTCTTTGTTAATAACAAATTAATAAAAATGGTTTTAATGTCGCATACCAAATTTCAGCTTTATACGATATTACGAATTTCTGAGGATTAAATAGGACTTCAGTTTTCATTTACTAGTCTACTACCCTATCGTATTTACCCTAAATTTCATCTCTATGAAAAAACAAATTAATTTTTTTACAAAAATCACAGAAATAGTTCTTTTACGTTTTCCAGTGATGGTTCCACATAGTCTGTTCAAGCTCGGTAGTGTGAGATAGTCCTTGCTGCAACGAGGGCCGCTGTATTCCAAATCGAATCTTCTGAAGTCGAGTTCCACGCTGCAGACAGATGGGTCGATTTTTCGAACTGTAAATCGACATCTCTCGTTTGGACCATAGTGATTGGGAAACCTTGGGGATGTGAAGTGTCCGGTCACAGATGTAACTTCTTGGTCACATTGCTCGACAACACCTGTTTGTAAAATTGATTCACAAATCGAAAGCAATACGTTAGCAAATAGTTCAGCAATATGAAAAAATAGTTCCACTGAACTTTGAATACACTTTTACTTATTACGTAAAACTTAGTGGTAAAAACAAAAATGCTAGATGTAACTTTTGTCTGATGCTGGTTTGTAACTTGTTGAAAATGAAAGTGTTTTTAGACCCGAAGTGTTTAAATGCAATGCGAAAAATCTATGAATTTTGATGATTACATAGACTGGTTAGAGTAATAGTGGTATAAGTGAAAAATTTTGCAAATAGAATTAAGCAAGGATTTGGGGTCCCTCTTTGAGTTCTTATGTTTACTGTACTAATTGCGGTATATATACATAAATATATATAGGGTGTATCAGTACAGCGTTTACAAACTTTCAACTGGTACAACATTCATAAAGATAGAGTACACCTAAACTACGGAAAATCAAATGGCAATGCATAGTCGGAAACACTTTATTGGTGAAGTAGTGACAATACGACACACTACAAAGGCAGGATATGAACAGGGTAAGAAAACATGTCTATTATTCTTTGTGCATAAAAAATATTAGTGAAATAAAGCATAAAGAGGCAATAATTGTCTGCCAAGTAGTAGATTATCAAAATTACGACCCGGCCTGTGAAGTAGAACTTACATCTCCGGCGTAATGAAGATCTAATTTTAGTATAAGTACAGGGGTAGCAGGAGTGAGTGCAGCATTGTTAACGGGAGTTTTATACAACGGCCTTGATGTACCCCCAGAAGAAGCCATCAAGGCATGTGAGGTCTTGGTGATCGAGCGGTGAATGCTTTCTCAAATTGTTCTTGTTCTTTTTGGTGTTTTGCTTTGTCACTACCACGGCAAAGAAAGCTATTCCGACTGTATATTGCGATGTAATTTCCCATAATCTAGCTGTATTCTATCTCTCCTGAAAGTTTGTAAACGATGTACTGATACACCCTATATTAGCCACTGGTGCACACGAAAACTGTCCACTAACCGAAATTATTATTCAGGTGAAAATAAGAGTCAGTTTATATGATGCTGATTGGACTAGTAGCAAGAATTTTCTATTTAAAGGAACATCATTACCTCCATTAAATTTCTTGCATGTATTCGACTTTCCTTCCGTAAACCCATGGCATTGAGAGTAATGTAAGTCATTTAAAATTACTTTGCAAACAAGTTATAACTAACTTTTCGCAAAATTTGATGCATGATGATAAAAACAAGTAACCGTATTTAAATATAAATCCTCCTCTTGAAATTAAAGTTTATACAGTCCTGATTTCGTTGGCGGATGTTTCTCCAATATCTCCAGTAACGTGAAAGTATATCAGGATGACTTACAAATCCCATTATAATCACGACATGTAAGAAATTTTGGTTAGAACTCACCTTAGAAATATTATTTATGACAAACTATTAGTAAGGATTGAAAATAAAAGGAAGGAAGCTCTCATTCTAGCACACACAGGTTACTTAACTAATTAACTTCAAGTAAAGTCAATTCGGTATTTGAGTGATGTTACAGGTGTTCTTCACTCATCTACCATCACTCATACCTGGTCTTGGTGTTCTTGCTGGGGGTGGGGAAGATGAGCAGGAATCTGGAACTTGCAATATCTCTATGTCGAAACCTTTCCCAGATCCATATCCGTCACTGATGAATGTGAAGGTTAACAGGTCACTGCCTCGTAGGAAATCGACGATTTCTGACAAGAAAAAATGATCTCCATTTTTATTAAGAAATTTTTCAGAATTGTGAGAGATTTTTTAATCTTTCAAACCTTTATGAAATCTGAGAAAATACAGCCCAATAAAGATAACAAATACAATGTAGTTGTGTGTGTGATTCTGAACACATATCATTACTATAGTTCTGATGTATTTATGTTGTTTACCAAATAGAAAGTAACTCTCCAATTCGACTTTAAATTTTAATAAATTAAGGACTTTTCTCACAATTTCATTGAGTTTTGGCGATCAAGTTTGCTATAGCAACTAAAATCTAACAATTAGCATGATACACTCATGAGTGCATTTTAAAATTACCAAAACCAAAGAAATTGGCAGAGTAGGAAGGGACCTGCTCCACATCAGCAGAAAACGCGACCGAAACCGAAGGCAGAAACCGAAAATCCGGGTACTTTCCATAGGAACACTATTTAATCCATTTTACGTTTCTGCTTTACGTCAATGTGAAGCTTGGCCCTAATTGAAAAATTGTGCAAGTCAATTTAGAAAGAAAAAAACAATGAATACTCTAAAATGGTTTTAATAAAAAATTGATTTAACAACAAATCACTATTACACTGTTACAAGTAGTATTTCACCTGTATGTTTCTGAAATTCAGGTACTCATTGTTAATATTTTTGAATTTTAACAAAATAGATTTGAGACAGGGAACTAAAATCATCGATAAATCATCTTACTTCTAGACGGATAGCCAGTGCAAGTCCTCGACAAATCCGGAAATTCCAAGTAATCTCCCCTGCAAGCTCCGGAAGAATGGCGTCCGAAGTCGAGCAGACGAATTTCCAGCATGACTTTGCAGATCCGGGCGTCGGCCCTTCTGATGGTGTAGGCACAGCGCAAGTTGGCCGGATAACCGTTTGGATACCCCGGAGAAGTCAGGCTGCTGGTGAATGTGTCGATGTACTGGTTGCATGCACTGGGACCCACTGGAAAGGGAAAAAATATATTATAGTGCTGCTCTGGTAAGTTGGCCTCCGACATTGTCAATGTTTACCTTCTTTTCGTGTGATAGGGAGAGTCAGGGGGAACATTTTTTTTGTCGTGTCTATGACTTAGCCGAACTAAATAAATCCATGGATCCTTATAACTGTTTTTGCGATTTATTGGATGACCAGGAGGGACATGATTCAATTGTTTAAATTTATCAAAATGAAAGATGTAATGGGGTTAAATTTTTGCACGGAAAGCAAGACAAGGGGTCATTGTTATTAGCTGTTTAAATCTCAGGCTAACCTGGAAATTCGCAAAAATTACTATTTTAGCAGGGTAGTGGGAACTTGGAATAGTTTACCGGACGAGGCGGTGAGGAGCGAGGGAGTGGATAGTTTTAAGAGGGCCATTGATGTTCATTGGGGTCTATAATTTGACTAGGACCAGCCCAGTTGGGCCCAGAGCCTGTTGCTGGTTTGTATTTGTATTTGTAATTGGCCTATTTGTATTTGTAATTCGCCTGTTTTGTATTTGTAATTGGCGCTATATTGTATTTGTAATTGGCCTATTTGTATTTGTAATTGGCCTGTTTTGTATTTGTATTTGTAATTGGAGCTAGATTAAGTTGCATAATTTTTGAGGTACTTTCGCAAAATAATTCCAATTCAAATCCGCGGCAATCATCCTTTTCTAACAACCCGAAAAAAGAGGTAAATATCGTCAATATCGGAGGTTAACTTAGCAGAGAAGCACTAAACCTTTCTCAATACCTTCCAAATTTTAGTCCTCCGTATTTAATGAATGAAAAGTTCATCGTAATAAAAGCTCAAATATCAGTAAAATTTCTGATACGTGTTTCAGATCAAGAAAGAAATGCAACGAAACGTGCATTTCTTTACGAAAAATGCTACAAAATATACAACAAGATGTGATGCATGATGTGCAACAGAATAATGCTGATGTGCAACGAGATTTGAGCGTCGCAACGTGGGAGATAAGAAGTCATTTCTGCTTTTCATGCATGTCCAGACTTTTTTTTACCCATTGACTTCAATAAAATGTTAATACATTTTATAGAAACTCCTTGAAAATATTATATGCATCTAAATAGTTTCTACAAATTTAATATTTTTTTTATTCATCAGAAAATTATCTATTACTCATTATAAAAGAATTTTTAATCGACTACATCTTTTTGAAATATCTGTGTTCGTAAATATATCTTTCGCATATGTTGAAAAATTACGTATCGTTTATGTATTAATCAGGGTTCGCCGATGTATATCAGTCGATATATATCATGATACATATCATGATATATATCCGATATTTATTCTGAAAATATCACGATATTTTGATATTTTCGATATTTATTTTTTGAAATAGAAAAATTGTCTTAATCATATTAATGATGTCATCTTTAGTATGATGTAATAATATGATATTCCTTTTTTATTTTCTGATAATAAAATTAAAAGTTACAAAACAACTTGAATGGAGATGAAAAATGCCTAGTTAAAAATGAAAAGTTAATCAGAATATGGAAATGCGTCTAATGTGTTTAAATATTACATATTGCAATAATCAATTATACTAATATACCAATAAGTTTTCCTGTTTTGGTTTTGATATTACATGATAGTTGATTTATGTATATGATACTGTAATTATTTTTATATGAACATAATAGTCAATATCCAGTATAGTAGCCAACATCATCATTAGGTTATACAATTTTTAAAACATTACACTATTACATTTCAGCAAAAATGGCTGCATAACATTTCATTGTATGTAAATTTTAATGTGTATTTATGTAGAGAAATATTAATTTTTAGTCTGTACTGTAATAATACTTATTTAAGGAAATAAATAACATTCATTTGAGGATGTAGTTACTATTTAAAGAATTAAGCTTGCGCAAATTGAAAATATCGGATATATATCAAAATATCGGATATTTTCGATATTTTCGAAAATATCACGATATTTACGAACCCTGGTATTAATTGTGTTACCTAAATACAACTCACGTAAACATTTTCTGCGATAGCGAACAATTTCGATAGTACGAAATAAATGGTATATTTTTGCTCAAAAGCAATGTTGCTCCATCTTTATGAAACCCTTTACTGTAAATTAGGTTTTCTTACTAAAGCAGTCTTTCTGCTGCGAAGCCATTTGCAGGTGTTCTAACAATGATATTTATCAAAGTTAATCACACTAGAAACAGATTAGTTTATTTCGTACCCACTACGTCTATCCTTAGCGTCTGCAAAATATAGACCCCTCCCCTTTTCTGAATCATGTGATTGTATGCTTATTTTATGTTTCAACTGTAAGGGCCCTGCTACACATTGACGTAAAGCAGAAAATAAAGCAGAAACGTAAAACGGATTAAATGGTGTTCCTATGGACCCGGATTTTCGGTTTCTGCCTTCGGTTTCGGTCGCGTTTTCTGCTGATGTGGAACAGGGCCCTAATGAAGGGAATATTCAGTTATCACAGAATTTTAATAACCTCTTTATAACTTTTTAGTTTCAAATATTGCAATATCCCTTTCAGTTGCTGGCTTTGTAAGTCAAAATGCCTTTCTTGTGCATTTCATAGTTACCATTATTTATAGAATAAGAACTTATCTGGTGATACTTGAATAAAATATTTAAAAAAAGAATATTCTTTTATTTCTGTACTGCGTATTTGTTAAAGTTTAGTTAATTCACCTCTCACAGTTCTCTCTTTCACTCCCACTTAGAATGTAAGTGATAAAATAATAATTTTAATAAGATGCATTTTTTCAGAGGTTTATTTAAATTCTTTTCAACAGTTATTTGTTATGTAATAAGAATTTGTTTTGTGGATAATTAATTTAAAAAATTGAGTCAAAATATCAGTCATTATATTCAGTGTAGTACATTTATTAAAATTCAGTTAGCTTTAACTGGTTTGTTACACCGCTAAAATGTGTGTTTTATTACTTATAATATTCACTAAGAAAAGATGTTCTGTTTTTCGAAACAAAACTTGAGCAACTTTAACTGGGATGGATTAGGGAAGACGCCGTAGTTTTCAAGGTTAATTTACATAAAATAGTGCATTGTTTTTTTTTTAAATCTAATTTATCCACAAAATATAAACTTTTGTGATTCTTAAAAAAATAGTTTTCTCTTTGAAGAACATATTTTTACGGTCGAAAATTAATGATTACAAAACCTTCCATCTCGGCATCTTTCCCATACCTTTGGGGAAGATGCCGTTAGTGCAATTTCTGTAGAGGGAAGATGCCGTATATGAGTTTTTTGCTTCAACTACTGCATGCAATGTATTCTATCGAATCATATTTTTTCCGAAAGTTCGGTGTCGTTGTCTAGGTCTGAGTTTAGAGTAGGACTATTGTTTACTCTAGGGCATGTCGAAAAGCTACGGCATCTCCCCCCCCCCCCAAAAAAAAACGTCGTCTTAGCCAAAGGCATTTAACACTAATTCGGGTACTCCTTAGAGCGTTAAAAATGATAAAAAACTATAAAAATATCCCTTAAACCAGCGGTAAATCAAAACCAATTTGTGTATACTATCAATAAACATGCTCCTTCATTCTAACTGACTGGCGAGCTGTTTTTGTTGATTCTTGTAGGTGAAACACATGATACCACATCTTCCCCAACGAGGCGTCTTCCCCCAAACTACCTTATAAATATATTCTGAACACGTACCTGGAACAGTTGTTGCTCCACAAGATCTCGGTATTTGCTTGAGCTGAATCATAAATCCTTTTCTTGTATTTTCCTTGTCACTTTTAAATCTCAAAGTCATAGTATACTGGCCGGAACGGTATTGAAGTTGCTCTGCCAATAAACAGTAAACACATTTTTTCCAAAAAATAAAAGGATAGGAAATGCAAAAAAGTAACTGTCCACGAAACTATTACATCAGAATCTTCAAATTAAGTAGAATTAATCATCTGTAGAAAATGATTTAACACGGAAATTATCCTTTTTATTATCAGACAGTTTCAAATGTTATGTACGCTCCAGCTGTGTGACTGCTGTCAAAGTTACGTTTTACGGTATTGTCAATTAGAATGTAATAATTTACTTTGCTTTTTATGATCTTTTATTTATTTGTTATTACTTTATTAATTATTTATTTTTGTAGGTTGGGAACTTCTTGGAGATACAAAATATATCCGTTAAACGATTGAAATCTTTTCCCATTTTTTTTATTGCAAAAGACTATTGAAAAACTAAGTAAAATAGTGTTTAAATCTCTATTTTAACCCCTAGAACAAAGAGACCTTTACCACCCAAATACAGGATTTGTACACTGAGAAAGTTTGAGCTGAAACCTTAGGTACTTCAACAAGGTTAAACCGAAACATACAGATAAAGCACAGTAGTACACGTGGAGTGCGCTTAACTATGCATCAGTGCAAAAAATGCCCAACGCACAATAAAAAAGCCGCAATTAAGCTTTCTTGTTGGGTGTTGAGCACTTTTTGCAATGAAAGGTCCTATTGCGGCTTAAAAATAGTAATTTTCAGCACTTTTCTTGAAAATTTGAGCTTTATTTATGTGTTTTTTCAATTTTATTCTTAGTTTTTCACAAAGCGTTACTGGTTATTTTTATTGTTTTATTGTACTTGCTATGTAGTGGGTGGATTGTTGAAATAAGATTTTTATGCAATGCCAAAAACAAAAATAAATAATAGTAATTGTTAGTTATAAAAAAGTCTTAAAGCTAATTACATTGATGAACTTAAGCGAGCATAGATTTCTAGATTTTGTGCATCTGAAAGAATTTCAAATAATACAAGTTTTTCAGGATTCTTTAAATACACAACAGTTTGAAAGCGTCTTTACAATCTTCCCCCCCCCTAAACTTGTTATTTCATCTAAACTCACTCTTAGTTCCCGAGGCTAAAGTTCCACAAAGCACCCCAAGCTGACCATCTCTCAAGTCCAGGTAATCCGATAAGCAGTGGTCACTCTCTTCTAGGTCAAAGTCGTTGAGAGTCATCTCCACCTTGCAGGTGTCAGGGGTCAGCCTCTGCACCACGTAGTCACACGTTCTGTAATTGTCGTAGTCGGATGGGTAGTTGGGAGTGAATATCCAGCCTTCTTGGCCCCGGATGAGCGCGTCGCACTCCGACATGACATCCACAGGTCGTTCTGGAATGGTTTGCATCCATGACAATAAAGAAAAATATACGATAGTGGCAAAAATTAGAACTAAAATTTTATTCTACAAAACGCTCGTAAGATCAGCATTAACATATCTGTCAGAAGCATTAACAGCAAGGAGGAGAAAATGTTGGCAATCTTTGAAAGGAAAGTGCTACGAAATATTTTTGGTGGTGTCAATGAAGGTGGAGTTTGGCAAAGGTGATACAACTTTGAACTTTATAAACTTTTTGAAGGTGTTGATGTTTTAAAATTTATAAAACTAGACAGAATGAGATGGGCTGGTCATCTATTGAGATTGGAAAATGAAAAGTCGAATTGAAGGTTTTCAATGCAGTGTCTTTTGGACAGCAACCAAGGGGTAGACCAAAAATGAGATCTGAGACTATGTAGATTTTGGTATCATAAAAATAAAAACTGGAGGTCCACAGCAAAGAGGACAGCCTAGCTGGATTCCTAAAGAGGGCCAAGGCCCACAAAGAGCTGTCGAGCCATTATGATAAGAATGAGGAGCAAAAATTGTGGTCACTTTCTTATTTAAAAAAATGCATGAGGGTTACATTAAAATAGGGGAGAGTTTTCGTCCTTTTGGATTCAAAATAAGTTGGGAAGCATTCTAGAACTGTTTAAACTTCAAGAAATGTTTGTTTTTTTCTTGTTCTTTTTTTTGATCATAAAAATTATTTACTTTTCAATTAAAAACACTTTTAAACAATAGAATAAAAGCCTTCAATGTCATTACATGGATGCACCCAGTAGGTATGTTTTGCATAATGTCTAAATTTTTGAAGTATTAGAATCTTGTTAAAGTTTTAAAAAAATCATGTTCAAATGAATTTAAAGAAATTATTTATCAAAAAATTCATTTTAAAAAATGATATTATAATGCTTAGCAAAAGAACTAAAGTTTGTTCTTCATATTTCACTTTTAAAGCCAGTACATACTTGACCAGCTGGTTACTAATTCATATTTCATTTTTAAAAACAACAAACAGCCTAAAAAACAAGTTTTTCCTAGCATACTGGTAGATAAATAAACATTAAAGAAAATAAGAATGAATTATACATACCAGGCCTGCCATAAGATCCAGATCCCTGCGAAAATACAAAGGTTTCATTATCATTACGTTCGAATAAAAAAAAATTAAACTTATCTATAGTTTAGTGAGGAACTGTTATTACTTGTGTATTAGAAAGCAAAAATGTATTACAGTAAATCCTGTTAAACCGAACTTGACTTAATCCGGACAGCCATTTAGATGTGTATACTGTATAAATAAAAAGCGAGTTAGGGAAATAATGTATTTTTGCAGGGCGTACGTTGAATTTTTAAAATTTTTACAATTTTCTCTTATGCACATTTACATTTTATTTTCTTGAACTCAGAACATAATTTTATTGTGTACAGTAGTTTGTTTACTTATCTTGGATAAAGTAATAGGTTAATTTGTTTAACCCGTACTTTCATTAAATCGAACTACCTTAATCCACACTATTAGTCCACATTAGAAATGTTCTAATGTATTATGCTTTACAACATTTGCGTCGTATGTCGCATCGCACAAGCGTGCCATGACTTAGGTACAGACATCCTGAGACTGCATAGAATTGTTTCCGAGTTACTAATATGAAACAAGTGCTCGTTTAGTTGTTACGTGAAAACCCATAGCGGTAAAGAACATCCACTAGAGTTGCTTCCAAGTTTTGCAACACGAAACAGGCTTTTGCTTCATTGTCGCGTGACATTTCACAGCGCTACAGATGATCCAATAGAGAGAGAGAACGAGAGAGTAGCTTCCCAGTGGCTACACTGCAAAAAATTAGCTGTTGTTTTTACAGTAAAAAACTGGCAGCCGAGGTTCCAATTTAAAACTGTAAAATGCCCAGAAATAAACTGTAAAACTAGCAATTTTACAGTTTCTTACTGTAAAGTTGCCAGTTTTGCAGTTTATTGATGTAAAATTTAACTGTTACATTGTAAAAACAACAGTATAATACTGGCAGCAGAGGTTCCAGTTTGAAACTAAAATACACGGTGATAAACTGGAAAACTAGCTAGTTTACAGTTTTTTACTGTAAAATTTGAGCAATTTTACAGTTCACTACTGTAAAATTAAGAATTTTTAGTTTTTTTACTATAAAATTGGCTGTATTACACTGAAGTGACAAAAGTCATGGGATAGCAATATGCAAATTTTCAGATGGCAGTAGCATCGCATAGAACAGGTATAAATGCGCAGTGCTTTTACAGAGCTTTCATTTCTGTTCAAGTTATTCATGTGAAGAGGTTTTAACGTGATGATGACCGCACGACGTGAATTAACAGACTTTGAACGCGGAATGTTAGTTGGAGCTAGACGCATGGGTCATGCCATTTCGGAAATCGTTAGAGAATTCAACATTCCCAGATCCACTGTGTCAAGAGTGTGCCGAGAGTATGAAATTTCAGGCATAACATCCCACCATGGACAGCGCAGTGGTCGACCGCCTGCACTTAAAGATCGAGACCGGCGACGTCTGCAAAGAGTCGTAAATTCTAACAGACAAGCAACACTGCGTCAAATAACCGTAGAAATCAATGTGGGACGTACAATGGACGTGTCTGCTAGAACTGTGCGGAGAAATTTGGATTTCTTGGGCTATTCCAGCAGAAGACCGACTCGAGTGCCTTTACTGACAGAACGACATCGCTTGCAGCGACTCTCGTGGGCACGTGAGCATATCGGTTGGTCCCTAGATGAATGGAAAACCGTGGCCTGGTCCGATGAGTCACGATTTCAGCTGGTAAGAGCCGATGGTAGGGTTCGAGTGTGGCGCAGACCCCACGAAGCCATGGACCCAAACTGTCAGCAAGGCACTGTTCAAGCTGGTGGTGGCTCCGTAATGGTGTGGGCTGTTTTTTCATGGCATGGACTTGGTCCTCTAGTGCGACTGGACCGAACATTGACTGGAAATGCTTATGTGCAGCTACTTGGAGATCACTTGCAGCCATTCATGGACTTCATGTACCCAAACAACGATGGGATTTTTATGGATGACAATGCGCCATGTCACCGGGCCACAACTGTTCGCAATTGGTTTGAAGAAAATTCTGGACAATTCCAACGAATGATTTGGCCACCTAGATCGCCCGACATGAATCCCATTGAGCATTTATGGGACACCATCGAGAGGTCTGTTCGTGCCCAAAATCCTGCCCCATCAACGCTTTCACAATTATGGACGTCTATCGAGACAGCATGGCTCAATATTCCTGCAGAAGACTTCCAACGACTTGTTGAGTACATGCCACGTCGAGTTGTTGCACTTCGCCGGGCAAAAGGAGGGCCGACACGATATTAAGAGGTATCCCATGACTTTTGTCACTTCAGTGTATACTGTAAAAACAACATTCATTTTTTAGTGTAAAATTATATAAGTTTTTGCTTAGTTATGACGTGACAATCCGTAGCATCACAGAACATTCAATAAAGATAGCATAGTGATTCTTCCCAGTCGCCAGCTTAATTTAGGTTTTTGCTCGATTATCACGAGACATTTCGTAGCACAGCCGAACTTCAACCGAACTAGAATGCTTTTTATCACTTTTAACACGAGGATTGTTTTACATTTCTAGAGTTCATATGAACAGAAGTACTAAATATAATACCAAGCGTTCTCCCGTCATTCATGCACTTCACTTCACACTCCAGGGTCCCTCGTACCTACAACAGCACGTGGTTCAAACGGGATGGGGCCTCAAGAAAGCCCTGTTCTTTTGATCCAGAACAGAGCTGAGAAAACAGAGGTATCGATTCATTTGGAGGACTTTGGGACCACGACCCTTATTTAAGGGTCGTGGTTGCCCAGCCACCATTAGTGACGACGGTGGATCTTTGATTTGCTAGGATCGAACCCGGGACCCTAGCCGGTTACGAGTCCGACGCCTTACCGATTGGGCCACGGCTCACTCCTAGTCATGTTCTGACTTGTAAAAACAACTGTCTTGATGAAGAGGACCTCTTTAAATGTACTAGTGTAGGTGTTTCATTTTCTGAGGATGTCTGGGCTTACGGGCCTGGTTTACGGACAGAAAGCTTATTAGTACAGTTGAATAGAAACAAGAACATAGTTCACATAATTAAACAAGCAAAATCATTGACTGCCATGAACTATTGAACCAAGAAGGATAGAAAGATCTGTCACGTGACAATGAAGAGAGTGACAGGTCTTCTCGGAGATTTTCTTGCGATTTAGAAATAGATATTTTCTCTGTACTGGAACACTTTAAGTCCACGATCTATATCTACGGCTCACGAAATAATACCACGATACAATACATGCAAGTTAGTGTTTCTTGTTTTCTCTATTACAATACGACATTTCTCTTCGCAACAGAGTACTTCCGGCTATGACTTTCTTCAACATTAGCCACATAACGTCATAACTTTAAAGCATATTTGTTTATTCAAACATCAAACATCGCCAGTTATTAAACTTATGAGTACCCCTTAATACTAACACAAGCGTAACTAACAATAGTTGAAATTGCATAGTTTTGACTGACATGAGGTGTAAGTTCAAACCAGCAATTACGTGTATCAGTTATGGCTTATTGTAAAGAAAACAAAAGTTCACTCGAAGCAAAGGATATTTCACACTCTTTTAATAATACTAGTAGATAAAATATGTTAAAGGTTCCTCCACTTTCTTCACCTTGGATAAATTCAGTGCGAAGTGGTTGTGAAGCAGAACTTATGTTTTTGGGTGGGGAATTAGATTTTATATTTCCAGTGCACTTCATAATTAAAAAAAAAAACTTTCATAACCCTCATTTTAAAAATCAAATGCCACAAATCGGTCATGACCTTTTCAACATTTGCCTTCAAACTTCATTGCCTGCCTCAAAATGCTTTGTTCTTTAAAGTTAAGAAACAAATCCCACAGCATTCATTCAAAATTCTCTCGCACCTCGCCAATTAAATCCACGCATGCAAAAACATTAAAAGCCGAGCATCCAAACGTCTTGCTGTTGTTACGCTAGCACAGCTCTTAGATGCCCTAACGACATAATAAATTAATTATTCTCGGACCTTGTCCCTTCCACTCATCAGTGCCGGCTGTAGCCATTCCACTTTCGCCCATTGTCCGCTGCAGCCTTGGTCTTTTCTTTGAATTCACAAGGCATAAAACACAGCACAAGTTCTGGGCAGACGCTCCATCAGAATGTACGGTTGGAATGTTTTCAGGTTGAAGAAAGGTCAGTTTCATGTTCCAGACTCTATTCTCGGCACGTGAATGGACGGTGTTGAGATGTTCGCGATGACCTTGCGTAAGAAGTTGGTACATTGTTATTCAAAATTAAGTTCGTTTAATGGAAGGGTGCTTATTTTATGGACGTTATTTTTGGCAAGATTTTTCTTACTTTTTCGTTAATATGCTTTTTTTTTTTTTAAAGATTTCGGCAATGATTTTTTTTTTTTTTTTGAAGTTAAGTGAAAATTTCTTTAGGTGCCCTGGGATTTTTTCTGAGATGGGAAAAAAACAGTTGAACTCGTGATACTGTTACCGTTACCGACACTTCTGTATGTACAGGGTGTTCCAAAAATGACTGGTATATTTGAAAAATCAATAAAAGCTAAATGGGCAAGGATAGAAATGTACCGTTTGTTGCAATATACTTGGGAGAACAGTAAATTTTCAGGCAGACAAACTTTCGAAATCAGTTACAAAGTATCACAACAGGTGATTTAAAAGGGATAGAAAAAGACGTGGATTGTGAATTCACCGTTCTGAATGCCAAAACATGCAGGAAATGGCAGAAATTGGCATCTCTATTCGCCAGACATGGACCCCTGAGACTTCTTTCTGTGAGGACACTTGAAAAACTAGATGTACTGCCCAATCCAGAAACAATTGAGCAACTACAGCAGAACATCTCTTCTGCATGTGAAGTCATCCTGCTGAGATGTTTACACGGGTTTCTTTTAATTTCTTTCTGGGAGGGGGGAGGGAGACTACGCCATATTATTGCTGCGCATGGTGGATATATAGAAAATATAATAGTTTAGATTTTTCAGACTGCAGCGCCATCTGTTGCGGAACATTGTAACAAATTTCGAAAATTCGTGTCTACCTGATATTCCAAACATATAGCAGCAAACTGTATTTCTATCTCTCCTATTTAACTTTTATTGATTTTTTCAAATATACTGGTCATTTTTGAAACACCCTGTAAATATGTACTTATATTGTATATGTACGTGCATAGAAACACATTTATGTTAGCATTTTTGAGATGCGAAAAATACCAGTGACGATTCAAAAAATACACACGCAATTGTTCAAGCCTTCACTTCTGTCGGCACTCTTGGAGGGGAGAGAATTAAAAAGTTAATTCGATTAGTAATTAAAACCGAAGCTAATTTTTCATCTAGGAACTCTTGATAAATGACAATGATATCACCCTTTCTTTCAACATTGCTGATTCCTCCTCCCCCAGAATCACAAAGTGTCACCCTTCATCTTACCCCTTTGTCACTTGTCATGCTACTTTTAAGAAACATATTCTCATAAAAAAAGCTTGATGTCACATTTCTTGTTACTGCCTTCCTCCTGTTTAACACAAACTGTCACAAAGTTCATGATCCCCCACCCCTCCCTTTCTCCCTTCAAAGCGTGATATCATTTATGGATTGCCACTAAGGGAGTTTTTACACTAACGTAAATATATAGGAAGGTAGACGTAAGAAGACATTTATGTAAATTTGGTGCAGATCTAACACGAGAGTGTTTAAAATACAGTTTTTTTTACACCAACGCAAATAGATAGAATGATGGATGTAAAAATATAAATTTATGTAAATTTGGTGCAGCTCTGACACCAAAATAATCCTATTCGCGATCTTTTCATCGAGTTTCTTTTTAGTTAAATTAATAGATTCTTTTGTTCGTTGATAATAAGATGGCAAATAAAATTATCTTTTGCCATTTCATTTATATCGGCTGTGTTTCTGATATAAATATAAAAAATTGAAATCCGGAGACTACTTGAATTGACCATTATGGTGGAGGCATACGACGTGACCTCACACCAGTGTTCAAAGGGAAAGAAGACAAAGAGAACAACAAGTAATCCTTGATTGCTTAAAAATAAAAATATTTCAAGGTTCTCTCTACCAAAAATGACCCATAGAAATTGATAGAAATCCTATAGGTTATACTAATTCCAATTGATATCTGTAGAAATGAAATCATTGAGTTTAAACTTAAGTAGTAAGTCTCGGTGAAATTAGTGAGCTAGGAAGGTTATTAATAATAATAATGAAAAAAAAGCAGATGATTTTAAACTTTGTAAATAAAGATAACTATTATTTTAAAATAATAAATTTCGACTGAAATTTTAACTGATAAAATTTCTAACTTTTTAAAATCTGATATTACAGATTCATAGATTATGCCAGTCACTTTTTTTCCTTTATGTTTGAAAAAAATCAATAGTTTTCTTTCAAATCATCACAGACATATGGTTCAACCATTCATTTCAAAGATATAATTTAAAAAATATAATTAAAGAAAAATACATTTTTATTCTTTAAACTGGATACAAAAAAATTAGCCTCTTCATGTGTAAATTGTACATTGTGCTCATTGTGAAAAATGGAGCATTTGAAGTTCCATAAATAAGTTTGTCTTTAATCTAAGAATCATTATTTTGAGGGTCTTTTCCATACATTTCCATGTGATGCATAATGAGTCTCGATGCATATTCATTAAAATTTGAGACTTTAATGTAGTGTTATGCCCTGATATGTACAAAATCTTTATGCTGTGGCTAATTAATGCTATTACGTATAAACAGATAAATTCACTTTATCTACCAGTTTGTTGGCTATCTTAGCTACATTAAGAAGATTTTTGCCTCCGGCTCGATCATTGGCTATTCCTAACTGTGGAGTCCCCAATAAGGGCGAAACTGCAATCTTAGGATGCTATGATCGAGCTGCGGGTGCATTTACTTCAGTATATATTACTTTCGTTCTGTCTGCTGGATATTTTGCGCACCACTTGAGCATTGTGCAATGACACAACGCCTTGTTTGAGTAGTTCTATCCCTAGTAAAAATGACCATAGAGATCATTAGAAAGAATTTGTATGGGGGAAATGGATTACGGATATCAATACTGATAAATCAGTAGAGACCTTTTGATATCAGTAACGAACAAAACAAGATCCATAGCATCTTTCAGTGACATCAATGGAACAAAACCGTAGGATCTACAGATATCAATAAAGATCCATAGCATCATAGAATTAAAAAAAAAATGTACGGGAAATGGCCAACGGATATCGATAGAGCTAAATCAGTAGAGGTCTAGTGATATCAGTAGAACAAAACCGTAGAATCTATGAATATCAATAGAGATCCATAGCATCTTGTTCAACTGATATCAGTAGACCTCTACTGATTTAGCTCTATTGATATCCGTTGGCCATTTCCACGTACAATTTCTTTTATTGATCGCTACGTGTCATTTTTAGCAGGGCAGTGCATTCGTTCAAAGTCGATTTTTTTTGTCAATTGCATGCATTTAATTTTCTTTGGTTCATTACTTTGTTCTTATACATTCTATCATTCCCATTTTTTTATCCGTTAAATTTTTAATGCATCAAACGTGATGTCACAATGAATTGTTTCATTATTAGGATTGTTAAGAAAAAAAAAACAAACAAATCTACTCACCGGATGGTTCATTCTTCGAGTTTCACTCCTCTCAATCTCTGATCCTCTGAGGACAATCAAACCTGAAGATGAGTTTCTATGTCCAAGAAAGCCATCCGAATTCACTACAGCCCTGACAACATAAGGTAAAACGAGAAGTATCCAAGTCCACATTATTCCGTTTGGTATTCCAGAAGGAGTTTTTGGATCGTAAATTTCAATATGTAATCAGTATTCTGTTTGAACCAACGTTTCCAGGTTCAGCTGCTTTCATGCAGCAGTTCCATTGCTAGTGAAACTATAAGTGGTAATAGTTTAATTCGACTTTCGATTCCTTTTTGATGTTTTATGGTAGATTCTAACAAAGGAAGTAACTGATTATCTCTTGTAATACTGAGAAAGTAACCTTTTGGATGCTTTTGCTAATAAAATATGTAACTTTTTAAGGAGATTGACAAATGTGAGGGTCAGATGTCATAAATTCATCAACAAATAGTCTCGTACATGAAAGAACATTTCGACCCTTTTTAAAAATATCTCGCCGGTTCGTAACAAGGTGGTACACTTATGAACCTTGATTTGGTGAAAAGCAGTAAGGGTGAATATTTTTGATCTAATGAGGCAATTACTTGTGAATTTGCTACGCTATGATGGGAAGCCGTATAAAAGCAACAGAGAAATTTGCTTACGCTATATCTTTCTTGATCGCCACCAGAGGCTATGTTGAGTCTCATGTCATTTTGTTCCAAAGGCTTTTATTACATTGATTTCACAAATATCCTAATTTAGATTCTTCTAAAACTTCATATAAAGGCAAATTTTTGAACAATCTATATCATTTTCGTGTTCAGTGAGAGTCTTAAAAGAAAGCCTGCATATCTGATTAGGCAGTCCAAAGCTCCAATTTCGAAGCTGGCCTCGAGCACTCAGAATAATAAACGAAACCGCTTACATGGACAGGAGTATCACCTTCCTGGATGTGCTAAAAGGACACCATCGTGGTAGACTCTTCTTATTCTGAAGAGTGAGGGATGAGGAAAAGGGATGCAAGGAGGCGTGACCACAAGATGTAGGCCGTGTGCGTGTTGGAAGCCAAGGTAAAAAAGCTTCTCAGGAATCTTTTCTTTTGAGGCATCGTCATTTCCGGCGTTCGACGAAGCGTGGAGCACGCATGACGCCCTCTTGGTCAACTCCTTGAAGAAAGTGTGGAGGATGTCCCGCCCAGCCAAAGGAAGAGCTTTTCACACATTCATGTGTGTGTGTTCTTCCCGTTTTGTAAACAGGATCTGACTTTCCCTTCTTCAGTTCCAGTGAGAGGCAAATATATGCAGCGGCGGGTTTATATATATTTCATTTCTACAACTTTCGCAACTTCCAAAAACGAAAAGATGGTTTGAGCTTGGTAAATTCGGACGGGCTGTGATGGTTGGAGGTGACACAGGATGAAAGTCATAAAACCCGCTAGAGATGGGGAGTTTTTTTTCTTCTGAAGGGTTTGCTTCGTTTTCGATGAACAAGGAATTTTTTTTTTATCCCAAGTGTACACGACACAAGACATGGACATGGATCAGTGAAGAAGCTAAAACACATTTATATTAAAAAATACACATAAATCTGAAATACAAATACTGTATATCTACACAAACAAAATATCCAAAAGTCCTAAAATTATATAATATTAAAAACCTATAAAACATTTAAAAGGTCTAAATTATTAAGAAATTTGATGAGAAAAGTTCCCTCTTTGTTAACCCTATACAACTAAAGATGTGTTCGGGCGTTGCTGGATGTAAATTACATGATGTACAGGTAGGGAAAACTAAAGGAAATTGTAGAAGGGTTCTGAAAGATAATATAAAAAATATATACATATAAAATCAAAGTAATAAAATAAATGAAACTTAAAAAATTGAAAAGGGAAGAAAGTTCATATCTTTTAAATCAGGTCCGTTTATAGGTGGATGGAAAATGGACTACAAGATAGATCTTGTTCCTTTCAATCACATTTTTTTTCTTCTTTTTTAGTTAAAGAGGAAATCCTAATTGCTATTTATTTGTATCATTTCAATGAAGTATAAACTAATTCTTATTTGCTTAAATTATTTTCTCATCATACGTAATATCATAATTGTAACTCTGTTATCCCAAACGGTTATTATCTTTTCAATCAATTATCGTTTTTTTTTCTCTTTCATTTGTTTTTGAAAGCTGCAGGACGAATTATTATCCTTTGAAAAAATGATGTCTTTAACGAAGTGGTCGTCAAATTTCTATGACAATTATTATTCATAATTTGAAAATTTATTATACATTTATGGTTAAGAGAGGTACTTTTCCCCAGCTCTTCGGATTCATAGTCGGACTGATTTTTGGGATCAAGGTGTCGAAGTTCGTGGTTTTTCCCTTCAACTCCGAATTCTACTTTCATCTCCTTACTCACTATGACTTTTCCCTTAGTTTTTAAATGTATTCCCTTTACGCTACAATCATCTTCTTACAGTATATCCTTTGTACTACTTAAAAGGTTAAACAAAAATGTCATAGCAGAGGAGTTCAAAAGGATCCCTACTCTGAGAGCAATCCAAAAGTTTTAGAAAAACAATATATCTTTAGTTTCAAAATTTCCCAGACATAAAATGGTGGCTGAGTTCAGGCTTGTGACTAGGCTATGAATGCCTCCAAAAATAGCTGCACTGTTTCTAAATAGTCTTCAAGTCCTTTTTGCAGTCTTCATAATCGGGGCTTATCCATCAGTTGCAGAATATGCTCAACGTTTTTATATAGTAGTTAGTTTTCAGCAGTAATAATACGTTGAAAGCGAAGCGGTTATTAAAACTGCTGAGTATATTTTTAAACTGGTAGACAATCCAATTTTTTGTCCATTAGTGAGAAGTCTGCGCTCATGCAACATGTAGCAATTCAGAAAACTTTTTACGTGGACACTTGATTTTCATGGAAAACTGTGGTGTCTCGAAAGGTTATTCGGAATAACTTGTGACGATTAGACTTTTTTTAAATTCTGAGCCACGATTTTAACATTTTTGCCAATCCTAATACAGTAGTTTATATAAATACAAGAGGTTACTTTTAAGTTGTAACCTCTCTCCAAAAGGTGTGTGCTGCAACGGTTAGTGCGTAGATAAAAGTATGCATTCATCTTTGTTTAATCAAAAAGATAGAATGTTGCGTTTTTCTCTTGAACTCTACACAGTAGGTTTTCTCTTCCAAATTTCAAAAAATATTATAACTTCAACAAAACCCGAGAATTTTTAATTAATTACGAAAAGCAAACGTATTATTGCGAGTTGCTTAAGGTAATTTAATCGAAAAAATATGATTTGTCTACTCTTTGTAAATTTCGACCTTGAAAGTAGCATTTTAAATGTGGTGGTGGTCCCTAAATCTTTGGTCAGTCATAACTTTTGTTCTACTGGTCCTAAAGTGATGCCGCTTGGTACCCAGCATACTTTTGGCCCTCCGCACCTAATTATGTAACCAAATGTAGGGGTTTCCATTTGAAAATTCAGACTTTGAGTTCATTTAACTTTGTATATAGCCCCTTATCAAAATTTTACTCACATAGTTTTAAAGAAAGCTTTAAACCATGTCAGAAGACACCTTTCTTTTGTTCTTTGCAAGTATAGCAGCCGAATAATTCAGAGTGTTTCGTTTTTTTTTTTTTTTTTTCTGTGACTGGAAAAAGCAGTAGACGGCACGTCCCTGATAGAGACGTAGCCAAGAAAGAAAAAGGAGGAAGGTCCCTGACCCATGTTCTAAAATTTTACGCTATCGAGCAGCCGAGAAGAGCGTTCTTGAAAGGTATTCTGAAATAATTGCAAGGGTGAAATAATTGCAATAATAAGGGTTCATGAGTTAAATCTCGACGAACTTACTCAAAAATTTTTGAGTATTAAACAATGCAGGGGATGAAGTTTGAGTTTATAGTAGAAGAATTAATTTTATCCTCCTGCAAGGAAGTAACTTATTGAAACTTAACTGTATATAATTTGACTGCAAATAATTTGACTGCAAATATTTTTCCTGTGCTCTTTTTCTAATGTGCTTCATAGTTAACAGTAACCTTTAATGAAACTTGGAGTGTAATTATTGTAAGATATCCTGGTATTTTCTAGTAAGATTTCAATGTGGCAAGTGTATAGTGTTTATTACCTTTCCTGAATTCTGCTTTTTCATTGCAATTACAATTTTCGTTACTTTATATTTTGAAATAAACTTGATTTTAAATATCAGAATACTCTTCAACGAAGTCTTATTATAGCTTTTAATTTTTTGCCATAAATCTAAGATAGGGCATGCTTATAAATCTTACGGGGGGGGGGGCGTACTAATAAATCATGCGGGAGGAGGGGGGCGCCGAAGTCTATATACGCTACTGATAGTGACACTAATATTTTTAGTTTTTTAGTCATTTTTTGCTACTTAGTCGCCACGTGGCGAATAGTGACCCCAAATCCTATTCGTTATTAGTTACCCAACTCACACCATAAAAATATTAGATCTCGTGTTTCTTGTTATCATATTAGTACCGTAAAGTCGGGTTACTTGGACGCTAGGGGGTTACTTGAGCCCATTACAGTAAAATGATAAAATCTGGGTTTGGTACTTACTAGTTGAAGACTTGCACGTAGTTCGTCGTTTCTCCGCTAGGTAGAAGCACTCTGCAGTCTCTAACGCTAGTACCAAACCCAGATTTTATCATTTTACTGTGGGCTCAAGTAACCCCCTTGTGGGTCCAAGTAACCCGACTTTACGGTATCTAAAATGATTTATTATCATGCCACTGTGGTTGATGAGTGCTCTTCGAATTATCCTCCGATGAAAAACTCCGATGAACCACAATGCAAAATATGCTGAATTTCTCATTCCTGTATCCTGTCATAAATTTGACCACAACCCCTGGAAAGGGTTAGGACCACCACAAATTTACAGCGCTTTCATCTAATTCGCATTCATCTGAAACGTCTAATGCAGAAACTGCTGAATATCTCTCTCTGTTTTCCGTCATAAACTTGCAAATGTTATAAATTTGGCCGCCTGCTTCAGACAACTGTCGGAACTACCACAACCTCACAGCACTATTTGGATTAAAGTCTATTGGGAATACAGACGCCCTGGTGGATAATGATACTAAGAGTTTTAGTCGCAAACTTTTTAACTTATTCACCACCCACCACTAACCTGCTGGATCTTTATCAGTCACCAAACTCACAACCTAAGGCGAAAAGCTGAGAGGTGAAAAAAAGTCACCGAACTCACGCCTTTAAAAAAAATCACATCTCTTGCTTCTTATTAGCATATTCGTGTTTAAAATGATTTCTATCACTGTGCTCAATGAGTGCTTTTTGAATTCTGATTCATCTGAAACCTAAATTGCAAAGGGTGCTGAATTTCTCATTCCTGTTTCCTGTCATAAATTTTCAATCGAGGAGTTAGGACCACAACAACCTCACAGCATCACTTGTATATCTAAGCCTTTTCTTGATGTCCTGGTGCTTAGTGATACTAATATTTTTGGTCCCAATTTTTTAAACTAAACCACCATCGACCGTTGATCCTGATCTTTATAATTCACCGAACTGTCGCCATATAAAAAAATCACATCTCGTGTTTCTTATTAGCATATTCGTGTTTAAAATGATTTCTTCCACTGTGGTTGTGTGTGGTTGATGAGTGTTTCTCGGATTATCATTCATCTGAAACCTCAAATGCAAAATGTGCTGAATTTCTCATTCCTGCTTCCTGTCATCACGTTCGTGTCAAGGATGTATCTTTCCGAGATGAAATTGTCGCCGGTTGAGAAAAAACGTTTCAAACTTAATTGAGTATTTATGTTCGCTAAAGGAAAACGCGCCACGTTCAAGATAATAAGCGAAACGAAATAACATATTTTTTTCTTTGTTGCTTTCTTCCAATTTCCTCACTCAGTCTCGATGTGAACTTGCATGACATTGAAATATTTCGTAAATTCGTAAATGTTGCCTATCGTTGTGTTAAATGAGTTTTTAATTGGGGGAAATATAAATTATAGAAACCAGAAAAAATGTCATTAAGGATAATGTTATAGCAAGTTCAGACCACATATCCCCCCCCCTCTCGGTTGATGAAAGACTTACTGTTGAGAAAGTTAAAGAAAATGTAGAGCAAAAAGAAGAAAGTCAAAAATTATTCAACATTTGTTGGTACTTGTAACGTCATACATATTTCTATGTTTAGCTTGTAACATATTCCATAGTTTTATGCAACAATACGGCTAAATACCTAGCATTAAGCCCTTGATAACAGACTTAAGAGGTTGTTAGATGTTTTCTGGAACATGGCTATTGTAAAAACTGAAACTTGGGATTATACGTCAGAACAATAGATGAGTGTATCTGTTGAGCTTTATGAATCGATGCAAGTAATTCAGTACCCTTCGTTCCATTTCTCCCCGAGTTAAATACAAGGCATATATTTTTACAGTAAATACAGAAAAATAACTGTAAAATTTACTTGTAATCGTTTATGATCTTTAGGGTGTTTCTAGCTGGCTTTTTCACTTCGTACCTGCAGCAGAAACGTTTTTCGAGATCAGAATGAAATTGAAACCAAGAAACCTTAATGATTATTTTCTTTTAAAAACGAGGAGAACCGTGAATTTCAGTTATTTTGTTTCAGGCATAAGTCTTGATATTCAGAGCCGTCGCCAAGAGGGGGTTTCAGAATTGGGATTGCAAATTTCATTTTAGTGATGAAAAAAGAAGAAAAAGAAGAAGGAAAAAAAAACCTCACAGCCTTAAAAAATTGAAATACATAGTAATAATAATTGAATAAGTAAAACAACATTGATAAAGATGTCTTTTTATGCAAAATTAAAAATGTCAATGAAGTTTTTGATTACTGATTAGCAACATCCAAGATTTAACATTATAGTTTACCCAGCTGAGAACCACTGAAATGTACGTTGCAAAGCTTTTTTAACGAAGAAAAATTATTCAGTGCTAAGTTCAAACATATGACTAGCTTCAGTTAATTAAAAAAATAAACGGATCGGTAAAGAAACATGATAGCATAGGGGCCATCGATCTATTTACATTTATTCCTTTTCTACCATAAAAATATCATCACGAGAATACTATCATCACTATAGTGGAGAAACATACATGGGCCGTCGAAGTATGTTTTAAATAGAAAAAAAAAGTTAAAATACTATAAGCGATATTTAAAATATTGTAATGAATGATCACACCAATAGTTTGAGTGTAAAAAAAAACAAACAAAAGTAAACCAAACCTTTATCGAGGGATTCATGAGGCATGATATTTAAAATAAAATCAAATGAAAAGAGAGAGAGAAAAGAAAACAAAGATCCAAGGTATCACTGAAAAGTAGCGCATCAGTCCAAAAGCCTTTCCTCGGGGCCACAAATGTTTATATTACAAACGAATAAAAATACTAAACTGGAAATTAAAATCCATTGTATAAAATATAAAGCACTCAAATAGTTTTGGAATATAAAAAAAACTCGGAGAGGGTTTTCCGCCACATTTTATCACTAATTTGATCAAATAAAACTAGATAGGGACCAGGCACGTGCCGTGAAGGAATGCCCAGGGTAGGCAGATGAGATGATTTGTGGAGTAATAGTGCATATGTTGAAAAACGTATATGATGTCCACCGTATCAAAGCACTATGAACATGAATGCTATTTACGTAGTCAATAGTGTGAACATACACTGCTCGACATTGAAAATGCAACATCAAGAAGGGGTGGTCAGAAATTGATGAAATTTGGTAAGAAGACAGAGACAGCATGGAACAATAAGTGATATTTATTTCAAAATAAATAAGCAAAATTTAGAGCGAGGACGGCGTCGGCTCAGTAAGAAGTAGGACCACCGCGGACAGCGATGCACGCAGAAACACGTCTAGGCATGGAGTCAATAAGCCTGCGGATGGTGTCCTGAGGGATGGCACTCCATTCCCTTTCAACCATTTGCCACAGTTCGTCCTCTGAACGAGGCAGTGACAGGTTCTGCAAACGGCGTCCAATCACGTCCCACACATGTTCGATTGGTGACAAGTCAGGAGAGTATGGTGGCCAGGAAAGCATCTGTACACCTCGTAGAGCATGTTGGCTGATTCGAGCACTGTGAGGCCGGGCGTTATCCTGTTGAAAAATTGCATTTGGCAGACCCTGAAGGTAGGGGATTGCCACCGGCCTCAGTACATTATCTACATATCGTTGGGCCGAAATAGTGGCCCCGAATACGAACTAGAGGTGATACGGAATTGTATGCAATAGCGCCCCAAACCATTATGCCACGTTGTCGCGCTGTGGGGCGTTCCACAGTTACTGCCGGATTCGATCTTTCTCCACGTCGACGCCACACACGTATGCGATGACTATCGCTGGACAAACAGAAGCGGGATTCATCTGAGAACACTACCGTTTGCCATTCTGCCATCCACGTCGCTCTGGTCCGGCACCATTCCAAACGTTGGAGTCTGTGCTGTGAGGTCAATGGCAGTCTTCTTAGCGGGCGCCGTGATTGCAGGCCACGTGCAACCAGTCGACGGAAAATGATTCTGGTCGACACAGGAACATCCAGGGTACCTTGCACGTGCTGCAGAATCGACGTACAAGTGACTTGCGGGTCCGCCACAGCTTGTCGGTGAATCCGTCGATCCAAGCGGTCTGACGTCACTCTGGCTGCACCTGCACCCCTCAATGTGGCTACATTTCCTCTTTCCAACCATCTCCGACACAGCCGATGTACAGTGCTTGCATCCATGTGGGTATCAGCTGCAATTTGACGTATGGACCAACCTCCCCTTCTCAGTCCGATCACCATACCCCTAGTAAAGTCGTCTATATGCTGGAAGTGTCTTCGTTGAGGACGGCGTGGCATTTCCTCCTATCACACGTATCCTTCGAGACAAAAACCAAATTTCTCCGATAATTAGTCTGGCAGAAAAACCAACATGAACATAGCCCACTTTTCAACTTCATTCTCTTATATCTTACTTCACGTGCGTCGGAGAGCTGCGCATTTCATATCATTTGCATAACTCAGTGACGTGCGTCTACGGTAAAATTTGCATGAATTTCTGACCACTCCTTCTTGGTGTTGCATTTTCAATGTCGAACAGTGTATGTACAGTCGTACAAGAAAAAAAAAACGAAACACTCGCTCGTATTCGAAGACTTTACACTAGAGACACGTGTAATATGTTATTTTTTCAGGAATAATGTGCTCTACAAATTTCTCTTGGTAAATTGTTGTTAAGGGGTCGTCTTCATATAAAAATCAGCATCAACTTAAAAATTTTCTATGAAAACCCACCTTTTTTATCGCATGTTTGTGATCAGCAATATCATTTAACTTTGTGTACCAAATCGTTTTAAGTTTGCTCCAGCCGTTGCTTCACAATTGAACTGAGAAAAAACCGTCCTGTAATGTTAAAATATTTTTGATACTTGTGCATATTATATTACCTAAAAAAACGTTATGTACGGCAAAGATTGATTTTTTATATCAAAGTATGAACCAACCCAATAATAAAAACGTCATTGATTTCCTCTCAGATAGAATTTTGAATTTTTAATGAATTATGAAATTAATATTTGAAAAAATGATGATCTGGAACCATATAATATTTTCATGGAGAAACAATCTGGAAGTGGTTTCAAAAGAGAATCCAAAATGGGAGCTCAAAATATCCAGTAGTTTTTAAGCTATGCTAAAAGAACCATTTTTCGTTACACAAGTACTGCAAACGAAAAAGAATTAAGATAGTGTAATATTTTTTCATGTTAATAGTATGCAGTAGAAGTAAGGTAAAATCAAACAAAATAACTTCCATAATACTGAATTCGAAACTGAATAAAATTGAATAAAAGCAAGAAATGAAACATGTGAGGCACAAAAATGTATTTTGAGAAATATGCTACAAAAAACGGTGAAACCATCATTTTTGCATCTTTTTACGCAGGAAGATTTTTTTTTTCTCAAGAAGATGAATTTACCACATCTTAGTGTCCCCACCCCCCTCTAGCCTGCATTTGCTAAAAGTTTTAAAATCTAATTTTTACTACTGTATTTTCCCAAATTTTCGAGGTTTTCAAGCATTAGGAAATGAAATAATTTTCTTTAAGTTCTTTTTTTTGGGGGGGGGGGGGAGGGGGGGGGAGAGGACTACCCAATAAAGCGAAAGCTTTAAGTGGAGAGTCTGTGAACTTATCCGTTTTTGTGTGATCTTGTTGATTGGAGTCATGTGTAGCTGTTAAAACCCCTCGAGGATTATAGGTGCTTATAAATGGGGACCAACAAAATACCCACTTAATTCAATCATCAGGGCCACCGAGAGGATAGTCGGAAGCTGAGGGCCTGGCTCTTGGGAAGAGAAGGGGGCTAGAAATTGGAGTAGTGTAAGTTTTATGAGAGAAGCGGGCCCTCGAACAAATTGACAGGGAGCTCTCCTTGCCCTGGTCTGAATTGGGAAGAGTAGGAAGTGCTACTAAGAGTATTGTTTTTAAGTATGTTTTGCAGCTAATGAGAATTCGAACTGTCAAAGTTTTCTGTACTTCTTCAAATTTACACTTGTTCAATAGTTGAAAAATTAAGAATAGAACACTTTATCCATTATTTTTCTTTCTCGTCATTGAAAAAAAAAAAAAGAAAAATACAATTTTTTTTCTTTCTTTTTTTTTTTTGAGAAAAAACAGGCTTTTGTGATTCGACAGGCTTTTTAATGTCCTGATATTGCACTCTGCAACTTTTGGCTGCTTCCCAAATTCAAGAGACAGTTGAAAGGAACGATATTTCAACCCAGCAAGCAAAACTTCTTGCATCAAGATTGACGTGTCAAGAAGGCAATCTTGCCTCAAGATTGTTATGTTACTGATTTTCGATTGTCAGAGTCTTGCCACAAGCTTGTCTGACAAGGAGCATGCAACTTAATATCAAGAAAATAACAAGATAGGTTGTTATTGCAATTTTGCATAAAGATTGTTATAACAAGAAAATATCAAGATCTTGAAATTTTCTTGTCATAACAATCTCTATGCAAGATGATATTGCTATTGTAATCTTGCATAATGATTGTTATAACAGGAAAATATCAGGATTTTGACATTTTCTTGTCATGACAATCTCTATGCAAGATGATATTGCTTTTGTAATCTTGCACAAAGATTGTTATAACAAGCAAATATCAAGATCTTGGCATTTTCTTGTCATGACAATCTGTATGTAAGGAGTTCTATTTATTTAGTTATTTGTTATTTTCACTTCAAATTTCGAATTAAATTTCATTCTTAAACTGTTTCTGTTATTCTTCAATACTGATTATTTTTCTAGCTAATTTTTTTTTTTTTTTTTTTTTATGGCTGACTCATGATCGGAAATTCACATTAAGATATTTTTGTTTATTCTAATTGCAATTTAATTGTATTTAATGAAAACGTATATACCACACTAGCGATACCCGCACGGCTTTGCCCGTGGTATAAAATGAAAAGTTCATTTGTAAAATAATTGATATAGCAGAAAAAAACACTATTTTAGTTATAATTCAACTATAATTCCTTCAAAGTATGATATAAAAATCTGGTATGGACCCCACACTACTTCCTTTTACGTGTAAATTTCTTAGTAGATGCCTTAAGTGTTAAAATAGTGCTTGGAGTGAGCAAGATTACAGTTCAAGCATTTACATCCCTAGTTTGCCACGAAACAATGCAAAAAAATGTTTTACAATGATTAATCCACTAAATATCACCGATTTTAACATAATCCAGTGGATTTTTTGGAAAATGTCGCCAATAGCGCCAAATTGAACCCAAATCAGAAAAAAAAAATCGCCACATTTGTCACCAACTTGGCGTCAAACACTTGGTCGCGCCAATTCATATCACTTTTGTCTGCATTGAAATTAACACTGATTTACCCCATAAAAGGAGTAAAACACCCCCTTGGGGACATTCGAATGCAACAGAACCAACTCACAGAAACCAACAGACATCTTACCAAAGTTTAAAAGAAGAAGAAAGTTTTCTTATCTAACTTCAAAAACAAAATAACACATTTTCCGAAATGACACGCTTTAGAAAGAACGTTGAAATATCGCAATTTATACGATATTATTGAAGGTTCTTGGCGCTATTTAAAAAGTCGCCAATTTAGTAGCTAATTTGGGATACCTTGAATAATTCTGAACCCCTATCCCTTCCATAAATAAAGAAACTTACGTATTATCACTTTTGTGAAAGAGAAATTGTCGCCAAATGTTGAGGTATTCTCTATGAAGCTGATTACTTTTTTGGCAATCTGAAATCAATTTGAATATTATATTTGGCGCTAAAAGTACACCATTCCTTAAGGCGTTAAAATAATTTCCAACATTGCGGTATATCATAGCAAATAGTTTGGACATGAAAACGAACCATTGATTGGATGTTTGGCGAGAAAATATAGTAACATACTCTGATTGAAAACAGCAATAGGTATAAAGAGCAAAATAGTGTTCGCGTGGAAAATAATGCATGCCATCTAAGCCTCTACAAATCTAAAGCAGTTCCGAAATATGAAACTGAATCTCATTTGTTTTTAAAAAAAGATTAATCTATTAATCAAATACCTTTTTTATCCTTTATACTTGAGATAGTTATTGGGAAAACTTCCATTATTGAGGGCTCTTGGCGCGATTTAAAAGATCGCCAAATTTACGGTAGCAAGCAATTCCAACTATCTGCCAGAGAGTTGAGTTGATACACTAAATACTCGATTGGATTGATGAAAGCCTTCGAAAATGGAGTTTTAAATTGAAATTACAAAGACAGAATCATGTCTAAAATTGAGATAAAAAAATAACTACCCATCGGATTTTGTTGAAACTGGTCTCTAAACCTTCCCAGTACCAAAAGGAACAAACGGTGAAAGTTTCAGTCAAATCTCCCGGGTAGTTTCTGAGATCTTAGGGAACACACACACACACACACACACACACACACCAACATTCATTTTTATATATATAGATTAACTTCAGATTAAACTCCACATCTTAAATCTGATGTTTCATTTTAGCTTGTAGACTCCAAAAAAGTGTTAAGCACTTAGTTATAATTTAGTCTATTTTAATTGAAAATTTTTTTTATTTATTTTAATTGAACTTTTTTGCGATAAATATTAATTATTTTCTTTTATTATAATCTTTTCTTCTTACTATTATTATTATCTCCATATATTATTTTTCTAAGCCGAATCCTATACCCGGTCGAAACTCGCTCATTTCTTTATCGAATTGCATGAAAATTTATGATTTTGAAGCTTATCCCGCGGGCTATTGACGAAAATTAGACCCACCCTCTAAAAAGTGTCGGTTCGTTTTTTATTCGAACTTCAATTTTTGGGCACAAAATTGACTCTATCTAGCGAAATAATTGTCGTATCGTCTCCATTTTGATTTCATTCGAAAGATTAAAAAAAATGCGTTCTTTAGAACGTTTCTCCGCTAGCGCCGCGTAACGAGAATCTCGAAAATCCACGTTTAAGCGACTTATAAGCGATTGAAGTTTGAAAAAGTTAAATTTTTTGCTCAACTGTCAAAATCGTTACATTGTTGTTCAAATCAATTTTTAACCGACTTCAACAAAGGAGGAGGTTATACAATTTGTCGGAGAATTTTTTTTTTTTTTTTGTATGTTATAAGATTACTCGAAGATGCCTGGACCGATTTCAAAAATTCTTTTTTTGTTAGAAAGGTCTTTCTTTCCGATTGGTCCCATCCTCTCGTGGTCCGGGTTCGATAACGGGAACATACAGAAATCTTTCGAAAAAGAAATTGGGATCACAGTAATCGTAATAATGACCATTTTGAACGCTAGGCTTCTCTGGATTGCATAATGAAATTCATTTCTATGGTCTTTTTGAAAATTTTAAACCGAGTATCTTTCTATGTCCTGCTTTTTTCTATTGAACTCCAAGGAACTGAAAATCGTACCAGGTACTAATTGATTCGTAATATTTCAGGTTTATTAGTCTTAATTTACATAAGGTTTGATAAAGGAATTTTGAAGAAAGTGAGGAAAATCTCCAAATTTTTGCTCAAATTTAAAGCGATTTGTCCAAAATGATTAAATATTAAATTCACATTGTTACAGAACGTGATTGATATGAGACAGTTATTATAATGATACTAAAAATTTTGAATGAAGGCTTAACTGAAGCAAACGTGAACCTCATTAGCGGGCCACGTACGTAATACGTCGTAAAATTTTATGAACCGCGAGAATCTAGTGTTGGTTTGAAATATAAATTAGTTGAAAAGTCGTTAATATTTAGCCTTTGATTAAAGTTAGTACACAAATAAATACTAGAGAATAACAAGGATTATTTTTTAGTGTCAATCGTTTAAAATTTTAGACGCGTTGATACTTTCTCTCTTTTTTTAGCCTACTTTCCCGTTAAAAATAAAGGAAAGACGAAAAAAGTATTAAAATTGGCTTAATGCATCTAAAAAATATCGCCAAGTATAAAAACATATCGCCAAGTTAAAAAAATAAAAAGGTAAAATGAATATCGAAAAATTAAAAATTTGAAAGTAGGGTATTGAGATGGGGAATTTGTGTGTCGGTCTGTCGGTCTGTCGGTCGGTCTGTCGGTCGGTCTGTCTGTCCCCCCCTAATAACTTTTGAATGAATATTCCGATTTGGACAAACTTTTTTTTTGTTGGAAAGATCTCGGCGAGTACAGCTCATTCCCATATTTGATTTTTCTATTTGAACAATTTTTGGTTCAACTTTGAGCCGTTCAAACAACCTGTCCCGCGATGTTAACTTTTTAGTTAACAGTCCGATTTGAACAAACTTTTTTTTGTTCGAAAGATCTTTTCAAGGATACTTCATTCCTGTATCTACATTTTCGATTTAAACAATTTTTCGTTCAACATTGAACCGTTCAAGCAACCTTTCCCCCCTAATAACTTTTAAATGAACATTCCGATTTGAACAAACTTTTTTTTTGTTGGATAGATCTCGGTGATTACAACTCATTCCCATATTTGATTTTTCGATTTGAACAATTTTAGTTCAACATTGAACCGTTCAAGCAACCTTCCTCCCCCCTAATAACTTTTGAATGAACATTCCGATTTGAACAAACTTTTTTTTGTTGGAAAGATTTCGGCGAGTACAACTCATTCCCATATTTGATTTTTCGATTTGAACAATTTTTGGTTCAACTTTGAACCGTTCAAACAACCTGTCCCGCGATGCTAACTTTTGAGTGAACAGTCCGATTTCAACAAACTTTTTTTTGTTCGAAAGATCTTATCAAGGATACTTCATTCCCGTATTTACATTTCCGATTTGAACAATTTTTCGTTCAACATTGAACCGCTCAAGCAAGCTGTCACCCGTAATAATTTTTGAGTGAACAGTCCGATTTAAATAAACTGTTTTTTGTTCGAAGGATCTCAGCAAGGATACTTCATTACAGTATTTAAATTTTCAATTTGAACATTTTTTCGTTCAACATTGAACCGTTCAAGCAACCTTTCCCCACCTAATAACTTCTGAGTGAACCATCCGAATGGAATAAACTTTTTTTTGTTTGAAAGATCTCGGAGAGGTTCATTCCCTTATTTCGCTTTTTGGTTTGAACCATTTTTCGTTCAATATTGAACCGTTCAGAAAAAAATTTAACATTAGCACCTACGGGGAATTTAAGTTGAATGTTGATCCTGGAACTTAAAGTCGGATTTCCTTCAAACTAACTTTGTAAAAAAATGGTTTTGATAAATAATGTTTGTAAAGTACTTTTCTGAATAATCTTCTGTGAGGACTCTGATTCCGACTCCGACTCCACAAACATGGCGGAAATGCAGGCTCAGAAAAAAATGACTGACTGTGCAGATGATTTTTTGTTTATTTATTCATTTGTGTTATTTTATTTATTACTATTATTTTTTTTGGCAGACGATTTTTTTTTGTAACAAAAGTGTTTCATTCACGAGGGCATTTTATTCTTTATTTATATTTAACAACTGGCAACAGTTTAAAAGTGAAAATCGAGACATTTTATCGACGGACGAGTTTTTTTTCCTTTCTTTGATAAAATGTGTTTTGATGTACTTTGTACTTTTATTTTATTTTTTTTTTTTTTTGAAAACGATTGAGGAATTTTTCTACGGAAGAACTGTAACAGTTACATTCTTTAAAAGGTGCGACAAAACTTCATTTATTCATTTATTTACTTTTTATGTCTCTATTTCATCTGATGAGAGGGGTATATTTTGCTTTTAGAAATCAGCTTTAAGTGCTAAAAAGGTATGTTTGACATAATGTTTAGTCTCAGATGATCAAGAGAATAATGATCAGATGCTAGAATGCCGATGTCGATGTACGGAAAAGTAGGCTCGTTTAGTTCTTGACAGAACTTCTTGTTATCCTTACATTGTTTATTTTATGAAGCATTTATTTAAGCAAATTAGGTGAAGTTTCGTAATGGAAACATTACCTTATTTCATATGTACATTTGCACTAAAAAGAATGAAATAAAAATATTTCTGAAAAAAAAAAATTTAACCGACTTCGGAACTTCACTCGGCAAGTGCTCTAAAAAGTAAAAAAATAATTTTATTCTTTGAACACCATCGATGCTACATTTAAACATAAGTTTTGAAGTCGGTGCAAAAACTATAGGTGAAATGATGTTTAACTATATTTTGCCAACATTTTCCAGAGAAACCATTGAAAATTAAGAGTTGAATATTTGTACCATTACATAAATATGTGGTTATCAATGTAGTGTATGCGAATGCAATTAAAGAACCTGGATTCATTGCAATTTATATATGTAGTTAAATTATTGTTTTGTATGATTCTATTTGTGTTTTTGCGCCGACTTCAAAACTTATGTTTAAATGTAGTGTCGATGGTGTTCAAAGAATAAAATTATTTTTTTACTTTTTAGAGCACTTGCCGAGTGAAGTTCCGAAGTCGGTTCAATTTTTTTTTTTTTTCAAAAATATTTTTATAAATGCGACATTTCAAGCCAAGGCTTAGCTCGGTAAACCTTAATTGTAACTTTTATTGTTTCAAAATACTATGGTAGTTTTGCGATAACGTTAGTATTTAGTTTAGTAGTAGCCTTGGGTATTTTATTTTAATATAGGGTATCACTTTTGTAGTAGTTGTAAAAGTGAACGTGTCTTTGATCTCTTTGAAAAGTTGTCAGAACGACGGCAGTAGATGGCGATGTTGTGCAAATGAAGCCAATAAAAATTGTCGTATTAAATTTTAAGTTTAGAGGGGTTTTTTTTTTCTTTGCGGAATTCCGCACGGGTCACCTAGTTTGATTTATTTTTAAATTTATGATTATTTTAGTACTACAAGGACATAAAATGCCTGGTTATGCTTAATTGAGAAGCATTAATTGTACCGAAATAATCAACAAAAAATTCAAGTTACATTCTAGATAGATGTCAGCTTTAAAAATACGGTTAGGCAAAAAATCAATTTATCTTAAAGAATAATATAAATAGTTAATGAATAAAATTTAGCTTACTCGTGAGCTTGACGAGTGATTGTGATAAAATCTTTGCATGTAATCCTTTGTTGTCAGCCACGTTTAGGAACGAACATTTTTATTGTCACCCATTTCAGCAATTGATCGCTAATCGGTCGCGATATGGATTGTATAGCACCGCGACATCGAATAAATGCAGTAATCTGTATACATAAGAGACTACTATTGTATGCGTATGTCCGGGGTAAACTTCAAAACTACTGAACCGGTTTTAACCATTTTTTCACCGTAGATAGCTGCAGTAACAGGGAGCAGGATAAGCTATAATTTATTTCTAAAAAGCTTAGTTTAAAAACGTTATTATGGAAAATAGTAAATTTCCTATAGTTTCCCCATTAAATGATTAAATTTTCAACCCATTGTTGAAAAAAATTTGTTGCCTGGTAACAGCAATATTAATGGTGATCATAATGAAAATGTGAACCAAGGCTTCTCTGGAGTAAGTATGAAATTTATTGCTTTCTTAGGATTTTTAGATTCATCTGTGCCAATAATCGCTAACGAGACTAAATAAAAAGATAATTGATTTTGGCAACAGTTAGAGAATAGAAAATGTTTATAGTCAAAAATTTCTAAGTTAGGTACATAAGATGTTTTCACCAATGTAGCCACAAGTATATAAACTAATGATGGGACTTATTTTACGTGTAATGTTTGGAAATACTTGACTCCAGTGCGATTGATTTTACAGGGTGCGACAGAGAAACTTGCTGATTTTAATTGGATGCTAATTAGCAAGGAGTGGTCAGAAAGGAGTGGGAAGTGTCTCATTTTAAAGAGAGGATCTTGAAGTTTTGTTATCTCATAGTTTAGTTGTCGCCATGCGTTGGACAAAGGAGCAACGAGCGTTCGCCGCCGAATCTTACTTTTCAAATAATCTTTCGGTGGTCGCCACTCAACGTGCCTTCCGAACTCGGTTCAAAATTCAGCCCGTTGTTCCCATTCCTGGCTGGGAATCGACTGTTTTGTGGGTGAAAACATTCAGGGAAAGTGAGAGTGTGGCAAACAGAGGCCCAGGAGGTCAACGGATTTCCAGAACCCTATAGAAAACGTCGAAAAAGTGAGGGAGTCGTTTTTACGCTCTCCCAGGCGTTCGGCGCATAAACACACTGCTGCTTTGGGGATTTTTGATTAGACACTGAAAAGAATTCTTCACAGCGAACTCCAGTTTCATCCCTACAAACTTGCTGAGGTTCACCAGTTGAGTGATAACGTCTCCTTGAAAGGTGATGTACCGTGGCCGGCCCGCTCTTCCAATTTGACACTCTGTGACTATTTTTTATGGGGGTATCTCAAATTGATCGTTTACAACGACAAGCCCCGGACCCTGTAACGCCTAGAGAACAACATCCGGCTTGCTATCACCAACATCCCATCAGTCGATATGCTCGAAAGAGTGCAACAAATCTAGGGTACATGAGTGCATCATTAACAGGGGCCGTCATTCTTCCCGATGTAGTTTTTAAATCTAACTAATATAAAAATTCAGAATGGGTACCATATCTTATAAAAAGTAGTAAACTGATACATGATGCAAGTTTCTCCGCCGCACCCTGTACCAAGCTTATAACATTTCCGATTTACCTAAACATTATTTGTAGCTTGCATTTGTATTTAAGGTATGTAATACAGTTTTTTAGTTTGTCCAGTCAGAAAAAATTGCCATTGTTTACAGAAGTAGCCATTGTGTGTATAGATATGCACTTTAATGTTGAAAAATTCATGAACGAGTGTCACTAAAACACCTTACCCGGCCGAAACCCGGGCAGGGCCGGGTACCCGGCTAGTAGGATCATAAATAAATAACTTTAAAATAGTAATATTGCACACAACAAAGAAGCAATCGAATTTTAAAGAAGCCTAAATTGTATCCACGTCTCCACGTGTAGTAAGTAGTCCGTGGAGTTAGTGCAAAAATATTTCACTTCCGGATAAAAGTCTGAAATTTTATGTGGGACTTATATTCACATAGGAGGACAGAAAAACGCCGGGAGACACTTGATCGGAGGGCAAGGTCATTCTGTGACGACGTCATCAAAATGGCCGCTTTTACAGGTAAATACGTTCGTTTAACTGCTTAAAACTCCATCATAGATTGATATATTGCAAAACTCAAACATATCATCTGAAAGCTCTTTAAAAGAGCTATTTAGAAAATTTTAATTTTTCTTTCTGAGGTCAAGGTCCCTACTGTAATGACGTCATCAAAATGGCCGCTTTTACAGGTAAATACGTTTGTTTAATTCCCCCTAAAACTCCATTATAGATTTAAAAATTTCAAAACTCAACTATATCATCTGAAAGCGCTTCAAAAGATCTATTTAGAAAATATTTAATTTTTCTTGCTGAGGTCAAGGGCCCACCTGTGATGACGTCATCAAAATGGCCGCTTTTACAGGTAAATACGTTCGTTTAACTGCTTAAAACTCCATCATAGAGTGATATATTGCGAAACTCAAACATATCATCTGAAAGCTCTTTAAAAGAGTTATTTAGAAAAATTTAATTTTTCTTTCTAAGGTCAAGGGCCTACCTGTGATTACGTCATCAAATGGCCGCTTTTACAGGTAAATACGTTTGTTTAACTCCCCCTAAAACTCTATCATAGATTCAAATATTGAAAAACTCAAACATATCTGAAAGCTCTTTAAAAGAGCTATTTAGAAAGATTTAATCTTTCTGCCTAAGGTTAAGGGCCCACCTGTGATGACGTCATCAAAATGGCCGCTTTTAAAGGTAAATACGTTTGTTATACATTTTCAATTTAAAGTTGTTATGACTTTTCAACTATTTGTCTTAGAAAATAAAACCAAGCACTATAAAATAGCTCTTTTAAAGCGCTGTCGGATGATATGTTTCAGTTTTGCAATATTTAAATCTATGATGGAGTTTTAAAGGGAGTTAAACAAACGTATTTACCTGTAAAAGCGGCCATTTTGATGACGTCATCACAGGTGGGCCCTGGACCTTAGAAAGAAAAATTACATCTTTCTAAATAGCTCTTTTAAAGAGTTTTCAGATGATACATTGGAGTTTTGCGATATTTTAATCTATGATGGAGTTTTAAGCAGTTAAACGAACGTATTTACCTGTAAGAACGGCCATTTGATGACGTCATCACAGGTGGGCCCTTGACCTCAGATAGAAATATTAAACCTTTCTAAATAGATCTTTTAAAGAGCTTTCAGATGATATAGTTGAATTTTGAAATATTTAAATCTATGATGGAGTTTTAGGGGGAGTTAAACAAACGTTTTTACCTGTAAAAGCGGCCATTTTGATGACGTCATTACAGGTGGGACCTTGACTTCAGAAATAAAAATTAAATCTTTTTAAATAGCTCATTCAAGGAGCTTTTAGATGATACATTTGAGTTTTGCAATATTTCAATCTATGATGGAGTTTTAAGCAATTAAACGAACGTATTTAAATGTAAAAGCGGCCATCTTGATGACGTCATCACGGGAGTTCATGACCCCTGATCAAGTGTCTCCCGGCGGTTTTTTGTTCTTGTACCCAAATAACACTGAAATGCAACCTTTACGTTTCATTACGTTACAATTGGTTGACAGATCGTTACTGTTTTCCAGGCAACGTGATAACACGCTATTTTGAAGATTCGTCACAAAAGCAAAATTTTGAAACGCAACATTTCGTGGCAAATTAATTATGCTTGAAACGTTGACAAACATGCTGAAAGATAACGCAACATCACGTTGCTTATCGTTGTTCGCTACATTCACTGCTCAACTAGTCGCTTTTGGCGGGAATCTTTGCATTCTTCATTGTCGATTATCTGCTGTTGTGTTGTGCGTGATCGGTTTTCATTTTGTAATTTTGCTCAATCAGTCAATTAGATTCAAATAAAGGTATGTATTCTGCATTACTTTTTTTTTGTGAAGTTTTTTCTTTCTGGTTAGTATTCTTTGTCTTTAGTTCTAAAAACATGCTTTTCTTATTTTAGTACTTTGGAAATTTCTTAAGAGTCCGTAACCCTATAATAGGGTTATCGTCGTTGATTTAAATCACGTCGATAAAGATCACCTTGATCGGTTTGAATAAAGATGATATTTTTTGGACAAAAGCAATTGAATAAAATCATTCAATTATATAATTTTTTTTTGAAATGTTGTAAATCTTTAATCTTGATGAATCGGTGAAAAGTTGAATGCTGCTGCAACGTCATGAAGCGTTGCAAATAAAGGTTGATATAACGTTAAAAATGGCATTGATGTAGCGTTTCAGTATCGTTGACAAACCGTGACAAGCAACTGTTCTGCAACCGTTGCATTACCGAAATGCAACTTGACAAATTATCGCTCTTTTTACGTTTCAAGTAACGTTTTGTCAACTCTTCGGGAAAACGTGATGTAACGGGATTATGCTACTTGGGTATATGTACATAAGCTCTGTACCAAATTTCACACTGTTATCCGGAAGTGAAATATTTCGGCTGTTTTTGTCGCTAACTCCACAGACTCCCAAGTAACACTAAAACGCAACCTTTACGTTTCATTACGTTACAATTGGTTGACAGATCGTTACTGTTTTCCAGGCAACGTGATAACACGCTATTTTGAAGATTCGTCACAAAAGCAAAATTTTGAAACGCAACATTTCGTGGCAAATTAATTATGCTTGAAACGTTGACAAACATGCTGAAAGATAACGCAACATCACGTTGCTTATCGTTGTTCGCTACATCCACTGCTCAACTAGTCGCTTTTGGCGGGAATCTTTGCATTCTTCATTGTCGATTATCTGCTGTTGTGTTGTGCGTGATCGGTTTTCATTTTGTAATTTTGCTCAGTCAGTCAATTAGATTCAAATAAAGGTATGTATTCTGCATTACTTTTTTTTGTGAAGTTTTTTCTTTCTGGTTAGTATTCGTTGTCTTTAGTTCTAAAAACATGCTTTTCTTATTTTAGTACTTTGGAAATTTCTTAAGAGTCCGTAACCCTATAATAGGGTTATCGTCGTTGATTTAAATCACGTCGATAAAGATCACCTTGATCGGTTTGAATAAAGATGATATTTTTTTGACAAAAGCAATTGAATAAAATCATTCAATTATATAATTTTTTTTTGAAATGTTTGTAAATCTTTGATCTTGATGAATCGGTGAAAAGTCGAATGCTGCTGCAACGTCATGAAGCGTTGCAAATAAAGGTTGATATAACGTTAAAAATGTCATTGATGTAGCGTTTCAGTATCGTTGACAAACCGTGACAAGCAACTGTTCTGCAACCGTTGCATTACCGAAATGCAACTTGACAAATTATCGCTCTTTTTACGTTACAAGTAACGTTATGTCAACTCTTCGGGAAAACGTGATGTAACGGGATTATGCTACTTGGGTATATGTACATAAGCTCTGTACCAAATTTCACACTGTTATCCGGAAGTGAAATATTTCGGCTGTTTTTGTCGCTAACTCCACAGACTCCCAAGTAACACTAAAACGCAACCTTTACGTTTCATTACGTTACAATTGGTTGACAGATCGTTACTGTTTTCCAGGCAACGTGATAACACGCTATTTTGAAGATTCGTCACAAAAGCAAAATTTTGAAACGCAACATTTCGTGGCAAATCACGGGACGCGGGAGCGTCCCGCCCCGCCAAGAAAACCAAATACAAGCAGCCAAGAAATTTCCGTCGCCAATAAAAATGTAAAAGAGCGACTAGGACTGTTTACGCGAGTAACCAAACCGGGGTTTTCACCCCTCTGTATCTCAGCCCCATAAAGATCCTTAGAGTTCATTTTTGGTATACTCAATCTCCAGCGGCCCCTGACGGCACATACTAAAGCAAAACATCCAGGACCCTCAGGGGGAGGGGTGATATATGTTATAAAATCGCTATTTTTCGCACTTTTTAAAAATTGTTTGACAGGGGTCCAGACTAAACGGTAACTCGGATTGAGCTCTGCTTTTGCACCCACATTTATTTTGTCCCAAAGCTCGGCATAGGGGGTTTTTCGAACCCCCACCCCCTCCCCCCTCGTTTTTATTTTCCGTATCTTTTCTCCCCGGGGGTCTTTAGTGTTGATTTTTGGTATGAATATTCTCGATGAGACATTGAGGACATTTTCCCAAAATTTACCCCCCGGGGTCATCGCACCCCGGAGTTATTAATGCTTAAAATTGGTCCGATTTCTATCTACTAGCTCTGTTCAACATCTGAGCATTTATGTTTTCATTGTTGGGCCACGAGGAAAGAAAACTCAATGATTTATAATTTCATCTGTTGCCAGTTTCTATTTGTTAACAAATAAAATATTTGTAATTGATTTTATTGCATAAGGCTTTTAAAAGGGATCTTCAATTTAGTTCATTTTAATATGAGATCGGCAGTAAGGGTTGGGGATTTTTTTTAAACTTTTAATTTAATCGTAGTATTGTTAGCAACTAGCTTTGTTTTGCGTCGGTTCGGGTGGTACATTGTGATTGATTTCAAATTTATCCTAGACTGAAGAAGATCCTTGAACTTTTGCACCAAATGCATGCCGCCAAGAAAACCACTGATGTCGGACCGCCAAGAAAAATGTTGAAGGGAAAAAAAAACATGCAAAGTAAATTTTGAAGAGAAAAAAAAAAAAAAAAAAAACAGGCAAAGAAATAATATTAATGCAAAAACATGTGATATCTCCCCAAAAACAACAGTGTTGTAAAAAAATTCCCTGCCAAGAAAACCTTCAACACTCAGCCTTAAAAAGTCATGATATCGAGTTTTCCCGCCAAGTTTGTGCCAAACTACAACTAACCTGTATGTATAGTTCTTTTAAATTGATTTTACTCCTGCCAGGCGGGAAGCTTTGTCTTGTGAGGTGGTTGCTTAATGAGTAAAAACTTCCCGCCTGGCAGGACTGAAAACAATTTAAAAGAACTATACATACAGGTTAGTTGTAGTTTGGCACAAACTTGGCGGGAAAACTCGATATCATGACTTTTTAATAAGGCTGAGTGTTGAAGGTTTTCTTGGCGGGGGATTTTTTTACAACACTGTTGTTTTTGGGGAGATTAATTATACTTGAAACGTTGACAAACATGCTGAAAGATAACGCAACATCACGTTGCTTATCGTTGTTTGCTACATCCACTGCTCAATTAGTCGCTTTTGGCGGGAATCTTTGCATTCTTCATTGTCGATTCTCTGCTGTTGTGTTGTGCGTGATCGGTTTTCATTTTGTAATTTTGCTCAATCTGTCAATTAGACTCAAATAAAGGTATGTATTCTGCATTACTTTTTTTGTGAAGTTTTTTCCTTATAGTTAGTATTCGTTGTCTTTAGTTCTAAAAACATGCTTTTCTTATTTTAGTACTTTGGAAATTTCTTAAGAGTCCATAACCCTATAATAGGTTTATCGTCGTTGATTTAAATCACGTACATAAAGATCACCTTGATCGGTTTGAATAAAGATGATATTTTTTTGACAAAAGCAATTGAATAAAATCATTCAATTATATAGTTTTTTTTTTAAATGTTTGTAAATCTTTGATCTTGATGAATCGGTGAAAAGTCGAATGTTGCTGCAACGTTATGAAGCATTGCAAATAAAGGTTGATATAACGTTAAAAATGTCATTGATGTAGCGTTTCAGTATCGTTGACAAACCGTGACAAGCAACTGTTCTGCAACCGTTGCATTACCGAAATGCAACTTGACAAATTATCGCTCTTTTTACGTTACAAGTAACGCTATGTCAACTCTTCGGGAAAACGTGATGTAACGGGATTATGCTACTTGGGCTATAGCGTTCGCTTTTAGCGTTGAGGAAGGAAAAAAGCCGGAATGCTGGGTGTAAAACTCCGCGCATGCGCCTCTCTCCTATTGTGCTCGCTAATGATCTTGACGCCTACAATGAGATATCAAGAACATCTTGACGCTGGCAAGATTTGTGCAATCTTGATATTGCAAGACGAAATCAATATTGTTAGGTCAAGATGTATGCAAGATTGCATAAAGATGGTTATAATAAGATTGTTATAACAATCTTTATGCAATCTTGACATTGCAAGACCAAATCAATATTGAAATGTCAGGATGTATGTAAGATTGCATAAAGATTTTTGTTCCAATCTTTCTGCAATTTTTATGCAAGATTACATACGCAATCTTGACGCCGTCAATACGATATCAAGAGATGCCGTCAAGATTGTTGCAAGAAGTTTTGCTTGTAGGGAAACTGAAGAGGAAATAATGTCTGTTGATGCAGTAGAACCGAGCTACACTTAATTCCAAAATGGTCTTTCTTGGAATGATTCTAACTATAGCAACACCGCTGGGAGAAGTGTGCGGAGTTCTTAGGAGACTAATTTGAAGATAGTTAGGTTACCACCGTTCCATGTTTCTCAGTTTATTTTCTTCGGTTACAAATCGGCTACTTTTCTAAAAGATTTCGGATACTGCATGTAGTCTTCTAGTAAACAGTATAATTCTTAAAAATAAATAACTAAATAAACATCAAAATGAATATTTAGCTTTTTTTCAACATACTAAATGAAATCCTTAATCTGAAAAACATATAATTTAAGGCAGTGACGTATTAAAGCCGTCCTAAAACATGCTGGCGCGACTGGTGCCCCAGAAGAGCATACTCTGGCGCCCCCTCCCAATAAAATGGTTTATTTCAAAAGTTGATTTTGAGTTTTGGGAGTACTCTATTATGAGGATTTAATTTGGAATTTAAAATAATTTTTCAAGACAAGGTCATTTTTCACATTTTCATGTGCTTCCAGGGCGAGATTAAATCATGAACACATGGGGCATTATCCCAGGACAGTGACGTAAAAAAGCAACACCCAAGCACGAGATCTGAGGGCGCAAAACAACAGAAAGACTATTCTTTTCAAATAAACATATGAATCGTTCCTTGCTCAGCTCATAGCTTAAATCTGGTAGTAAATGATGCGGAAAAAAAAGACAAATAAAATAATAATAATAAAAAAAGAGACAAAAATATTCACATTGATCCCCCCCCCCCCCCGTTATACTTCTGGTTATGGAGGGGCGCCACTGATCAGCTTTGTACGCGGGCGCTCGGATGGCCAGCAGCGGCCCTGTCTGGGTCTTAATTTTATTATTGTATAGTTATTAACAACATTCCTTCCAAGTGGCAGCTTAGCTCCCCCACTTAAGGCTCCTATAAGAGGGGAGCTGACTCATCCGACATTTTGGTTCCAAAACGGTGGGCGTGGAACCACTGGTATGTGCACTCAAGTCGCATCGAAGAAAAGCGGAAGCTTGAATTGTAGCTGCATAGATGATATTTGACTATTTTTGTCTATATGACAAAAAAATTTCATAAACTCAGGCTTAAAACAAGTGCAATATGAAAATAGACGCAATTTCATGAAACATTTCCCACTAAACTGTTTTTAAATTCGAGAAATAAGTTATCTTTTTAAATTTACCTAATATGGTGCTTTATCCAACTAATCATAAGTTATTTTACGTCAGAGTGACCAGGTATAATGTTAATGTGTTTCAAATACCTGTAACATGGCAGGATCCAAGAATATCTTGGAACTAAAATGTTGGACAAGTTAGTCTGTCCTTTAAGGAGCTCTACCCCCACTAGTTGAAAGGCCTGAAGTCTAAAAAAAGATAGCAGCAATTCCTGTTTTTTTTTCTTGTAATTTTGGTTTATTTCACTTATTTCAATGTTTCCGAGTTTCTTGCAAATGACAGTGTAAAGACGCAGCTGAAGTACCCACTTTCGAATAGAGTCCCTTAGCTGTTAAGTATGCAGAAGAGGAGGAACTTCAATTATAATTTTATGTTTAAAGGCAAGTCACAAGAAGCGTTTGAAATGAAATGAAGTCAGTTTTACTTTTTTCATCAGCGCGCGAAAATCTTTCGCGGGAACGACCAGCGTGTTTCTGTAATTACTGTGTTAATACTATAGAAGAAAACGTTGATGTGAAAAAAAGTTGTTGTTGTTGATGATCACAAGTAAATTTTGATTTATAAATTATTTTTTTGTTTAAGAATGTATGCATACATTGTTTTGTGTTTGTTATCGGTAAATCACATGATTAAGCACAACTGAATGGACTTAGAGTGCATGTCAGATTCATCTTGTGATTACGAAGATTTTGATTGCTCTAATTCTGTAGTTGTTGCTGATACAAGAAGTATATTTAATAACTTTGAAAATATCTCTTCTAAATTTTGCCAAGACGCTACATTTGAAATGCCTATTACGAATCAAATCAGTTATCCCAACGTCCCAACTTTGATTAAAGTAGCCTCAGGGAATAGTTTCAAATACTTATTGCTTCAACCATCTGTGGTTCAATCACCAAACTCGGAAAATACTAATCCGAATGTTGCAGTTGTAGATGTTACAGAGAAAGTTGTTGAAGTTCCAGCCGGGAATCCTCCAATTCCAGCTGCAAATAATATTCCAGCACCTTTTGTTCAAAAAAATGCTCAACTTGCTCCTAAGAAAGCACCTAACCATTTGCTTTTAGCAAATGCTGCTAAAAGCAAAAATCAGCCCTCAATCCTCAAAGAAATTAAAACTCCTGTAGTGCTTTTGGAAAACCTGAAGCCCTCAGCTCGCCAAAACACCGGCTTTCTTCCTAATCCCAAGCAAATAGCGCAGAACTTATTAGTGAAGCCTTTACAGGAGCAGTTCTCAAATCACAGTACAAACAATCAAGTAGTTGTTCTATCCAAGAATCCTCCAATTCCAGCTCCTGTCGTTCAACAAAATACTCAACATGTTCCTAAGAAAGCACCTAAAATAGCTGCTAAAGGCAAAAAACAGCTTGCAATGCTCAAAGAAGTCAAAACTCCTGTAGTGCTTTTGGAAAACCTGAAGCCCTCAGCTTGCCAAAACACCCGCTTTCTTCCCAATCCCAAGCAAATAGCACAGAAACCTTTACATGAGCACTTCTCAAATCACAGTACATACGATCAAGAAGTTGTTCAAGCAAGGCAACAACCAGCAGGTATTTCCTTTGACTTAAATTTTTTGCCTTCAGTTCAACAGAACATTGAAATTGCTTCTACTGAACAGCCTGCAAAATCTGATGATTGTTCGCCCCCTCTTCAAAATAGCATGGGAGTTGATTTGGATCTGTTATTTCAAGCATGGGATGACAATTCTCAGCAGGCTGGAATTACTCCTACTGTAGTTCACGAGAACGTTGAAGCTGTGTATGATGAAACTTTTGAAGACTTCACAAACTCTCCACTTTATACAGTGAACCAGCAATCAACAACTAAGTCTAAGTCTCGGAAAAAAACTGAGATTAAAAAACAGCCTAAAGGTATTGCAACGTTGGTATTTTTTGATTTGGAAACAACCGGACTCCCCCATACAGTAGGCACTTCAAATGTGCAAGTAACTGAAGTGTCCATGATTGCTGTGGATCGAAACGAGTTTTGCAAAAGCCAGTCTCCGGAGATCAAGGATTGGAGAATTGTTCACAAATTAAGCATGGTAGTAAAGCCTAGAAGTTATATTGATCCTGTTGCTGCAAGGATTACTGGTATTTATATTATTAGTTACTTCATATTTTCTATCTATATCTTGAAACTCTAAATCAATTAATGTATTCTTTTTTTTTGTGTGTGAAAAAGTGGTTAAAATTATGAGAGTCATGGGTTCAACCTTGCAATTATTTTTATGTCTTGTTATAGTATAATAAAAGTTTAAAGTAGCTGTGGGTACTTTACACACTACTTAAAATTATCTGCAATAATGAAAAATAATTTACAGTGCGTAGATAAAACTTTTTGTTAGCTTTTTGCACTCAATTGTATATGTTACGGCCAAAGCCCGAAGTCCGGCCACTTCGCGATCTGGCCGGCCACTTCGCACATTGGCCGGGGCTTGTGGCCAAAGTCCGATGTACTCGAAATGAATTGCGTATATGCGACTTTGGCCGGTCACTTCGCGAAGTGGCCGGAACTCCCTGGCCAATGTGCGATGTGCTTGCTGCTCGATACAGTTGCACTTCCAAGTGCTCAACAAATCGCTGCAGATGGAAAAAAAAAAAAAAACTCTTGTGCAATATTCGAAATGCCATAACAGTTCGTCTTGTTGTGTCAAATGTTGATATAATTTTCTGTAATAAATTAATTCAGTAGATAATGTGATTATATTTTTGTTTGTTAGTTTGTTTTGTCCAAGGGAGAGGAAATTTTCATAAGAACATGAGTTTTCTAGTATTGTGAGATCTTCAAGCTATTACCCACCTTGGCCTTTTTCCGATGGACGATCCTAGGTGCCTTAGAGTGCGGATTTGTTCCAAAAACTACTCTGTGGCAGTAGCGGATTTTTAGGGAGGGGGGGGGGGACAGGGGGCCCGGGCCCCTCCCAAAGGGAAAAAAATAATTTTACTACATGTTTAATGTTCATTTGCTTTTTAATTTCTCCATAACATTCGTGAAAATTTTTGAACTATGTCTTTAAAAAAATCTCATGAACAGCATATTTGAATAACATCACTTTGGTTTGCTATGGGAATAATATACCAATCAGGGGTTAGACAGAATAAAAGAATACATAAAACTCAGGGTTTGCGAAATCAATGGTACATAATATATATCACGATTCATTAATTCATCTCCGTTGGAAAAAAGTGACGATTTCGTTTTGATAAATTTTTGTTTTAAATCATATTGACAGTTGTTTCTAAGTAATATCGTGCATTATTTACTAATCAGATTAAATAATATTGAATAATTTGACATAATGTTTAATACAGTGTTTCCCAACCTTTTTGAGCTCATCGCTCCCTTCAAGACGTTGACTAACACCTATCACTCCCCCCCCCCCCCTTCCTTCCTCGAAAAGAACCATAAGTTGGAGCAAGTGAACATCGATATTATTACAAATATTAGTACCTAACTTTAATTCGAAGTAAAATGTAGTCAAGAAAGCAATCATAACCAATCATTTTTAAACTAAAAAAATTAATAAATAAATAAAAATACCTTTATTCTTTTTTTCTTTCACAAAGCGAACTGAATCATGGAACTAAAATAATTGAAACTAAAAATTTGAATTAAAATAAATTGACAATTTGAAAATTTATAAAATTAGCAATACATGACGAAATACTTCCTAAGGTTTATCCAAGGTGCAAGGAGGAAGCTCTTGAACTTTAATTTGCAATTCAATTAGTTTCATTTGAAACTTTAATTTGAATTCAAAAATCGCGAAAAACTTTTCAAAGGTTTTAATTAATTTCTTCGTTAATTAATGTCATCAGAAAACGCCCCCTTGCTCAAAACACTCCGATCCACTCTGAACAACCGGTTTCGTAAATGTTTACAATTTCGGTTTTCGCTACTTTATTTTTACTGTTTTTTCTCTTCTAAATAATCGCCCTTTAAGAATTTACCTCCCCTTTGAGGAGTCTAAAATCGCATTCGGGAGCAATCGCCCTCATGTTGGGAACCACTGGTTTAATAGTTGATCGGCTCAAAATGTTAAAATATTTTTTTTTTTCCGCCACACATCCGAAGTAAATTAGTACACGTATGTAATCTTACACGTAAATAGATTAACTGACTTTATGTTTTTTTCTCTCCCCTCCCCTCTTTTTTAAATTTAAAGGAAGTTTGTGAGATTTTTTTTTTATAAAAAATGTAGGGAGAAAACACTTTTTGCTTTCTGGGCCCCTCACAAAAACTATTTCTGTATCCGCCCTGCTCTGTGACAGATACGAGATATAACGTGACTAGAGACGTATAACGTGATTATCATTAGCATTACGGTAAACAAGCACAAAATGTGACATGTGCTAAAGGTCACGACACACAAAATGTGTCACTACATTTTTTTCTAACTTTGGCCGATCGCCTCATGCCACTTCGCGAACTGGCTGGCCAAAGCCCGAAATCAAGGAAAGATCGGACTTTGGCCGGTCATTTTGAGACGCTATTGGCCATTTCGCGAAGTGGCCGGCCAATTCGCGATCTGGCCGACTTCGGGCTTTGGCCGTAACATATATATCCATCAAAGTAAGAAGGATATTTCTAAGCTCATGTTTTTAGCAGGGTTGGCAAGTTTTTGACAGTTGGAGGTTTTATCCGGTTTTAACCGTGGTTTTTACCGTCATGTCAAAAACCCCTTTTTGACATGGTTTTTGACATAATTGTCAAAAACCTAAATTTCTGTCCAAAACATGTTTAAATTTGATATTGATAATCAAAATACATTTTCAAATGAATTTTACAATTTCTGATTTCAGACACTGAAGTAAACTTTTGGAGTTTTAGGTTATTAAAATAAAGTGTGATAAGCAATCCTAAACATAATTGAAGGACTCGGGAGTAAATAATGGTAACTAGCATTTTAAAAAATCAAACATATGGCTTTTGAATATGGCTTTATTGCTTCGAGAAATTACTGTAACAGGTTTTTTTTTTTTTTTTTAGATGAAGTGTGTGTACATTAATTAAGTGCTGTGTGTCTTGGGTATACTTAATAAATTTTTACAAGTGATTTTTTAAAATTTTAGTTTGAAATAGTCCGATTTTTAGAATTTGTCTACCATTATTTACTCCCGAGCCCTTCAATTGGGATATTACAAGATGTGTGACATGTGGAAAATAAAATAAATGAATGAGCTACTTTACTATCATTATAGAATAAAAATTAATTATAAATAACAGTATATTAAAACGTAAACCTAATTACAATTTATAAATTTTAGAAAGCAGAAATTGCATAGTGCACATTTCCCTGGATTATTTGTAGACTTATATACATAAAATAAAGTTAATAGTTACTTAAGTTACAGTTACTTAAGTTAACAGTTACTTAAGGTATTTAGTGCCAATCTAAATCGCTTTTCCTGTGGAGCATGCAGTAACAAAAGACCAGTTTTGATGCTTTTTGGACGCCAAGTCTATTTCTGAGTTTAGAATGTATAAGAGTCCAAAACTCGAAGATTCTCTAGCTGGACGCTGAGTTACATGGGCTGGAATGTAATTTTACCATCGGCTGTACAAATTCGGCAGAGATGTTTCTTTTTTTTTAAACCTTTCCACCATGTTCTTGCTGAGATATTATGAACTGCAAAGTAGCTACCGGGATAGGGGGCAGATTCGGCTTTAAATGCAATTAACTGCTCAAGAGAATTTGGTTGGATTTCAAGCAACCATTTTCGAGCTATTTCCTTTTACTCATCATTTAGGATTTCTCCTTTATATATTGGGTGGGTTAGGTACGCCAAATAGTGAAACGGTTGAAGATATGAAGAGAGGCGTTTCATTACAGCATCATGATGTCGAGAAAGACTAGAATCTTCTCTGCTAGGGAATGCCATGCTCGACAGGCATCAGCCAGTGTTGCGTCGTCTCCTTGTACCATATTTAGGGTATCTGCTAATGGCTAATTTTCTTTCTGGCAAATTAATTTTCATTAAATTTATTAATTAATTTTTATTAAACTTGATTTATAAGATAACTAATTGATAGTTATTAAAACATTTAAACAAAACTACTCTAAAATTTGGATTTAAGTTTTAATATTCGTAACGTTTTTCACTCCATAACAAGTTAATTTAAAAGAATGTGAATTAATTTCATTAAATTTATTAATTTAATTTTTATTAAACTTGATTGATAAGATAACTAATTGATAGTTATATAAACATTTAAACAAAACTACTTTAAAAGCTGGATTTAAGTTTTAATATTCGTAACGTTTTTCACTCCATAACAAGTTAATTTAAAAGAATGTGAATTAATTTCATTAAATTTATTAATTTAATTTTTATTAAACTTGATTGATAAGATAACTAATTGATAGTTATTTATATAAACATTTAAACAAAACTACTTTAAAAGCTGGATTTAAGTTTTAATATTTAATTTTTTTCACGGTAAAACAAGTTAGTTTAAAAGAATGAGAAATAATTTTCACTAAATTTATTAATTTAATGTTTATTAAACTTGTTTGATAAGATGTACAAATTTTTGTTTAATATTTTTTAGGATGAGAAACCTTATATGTTTATAAAAAATCTCAATAACCATTGTATTTGAGTTTTAGACAGGTTTTCGACAGGTTTTTGATGTTTTCGACAGGTTTTCGACGTTTTTGACAGGTTTTCGACGGGTTTTCGACATGTCATGTCAAAAACTGGTTTTTGACGTCAAAAACCCAACCCTGGTTTTTAGTATTGAAATCTTATTTTCTTCCACTACCAATAAGCATGCAATAATTTCTAACTTTTGCTCTACAGTAATGCTTATGTATTTCTTTAAAAAAATTCAGTGCGAAGATATTTATTTCTTGATCTGCAATGAAGTTGAAAGTTTTAAAATTATTGCTGTTCTTGATTTCATTGATTTTATCTGTAAAAAGAAAATAAAAAGATAATGAAAAAATGCAGCTGGTGGGTTTTTTTTCCCCCATTTTGTTTTGTGTTTGTTTTATAGGTTTGCTTTGATCTCAGCAACATACTTTAATAATTTTATTTATAGCCTTTTCTCATTTATTATAGTAATACTGAGTATAGTAGGCTATGTTGCGAAAGAAACCTCTGAATTCTTCATATTTGAAGTCGGTACTCCTGAAGGCAGTTTAAAAAAGCATAATAAAAATTCTAGTAGAATTGCAGACCTTTGATAAACTGCCTTATTTTGGATCAAAATAGCTGGGGAAAAACTATTTTGAAGCACTCTAAATGTACAATTGAGTAATCGTAGGGAAATTTGAGGGGGGGGGGGTCATAGCAAATGAGATTTTTGTCTGATTTGTAATAATCCAGCTATGTAGACTGGTAGGATTAGTTTCTTACTTGATAATAGTATATAAGCACAATGCATCTCAAGTTGAAACTGCAAAAAGAAAAAAAGTGCAAGGTAAATCGTATATTGATTAGTCATAGAGTTAACTATATGCTTTAAAGATTGGTAACTGAACTTAAAAAACACTCATAAAATGATGAGGATAGAATGTTGAACAGTAGACAAAAAACTGGTTGTCTTCATTAATTTTTTATTTGTAGCATGATAAAAAGTGAGATAAATCGACAAATTTTCGCGCCTTTTTCTTCCTTTTAGTTCTGAATTATAATTTTGTGTGTTTATATACTATACCGTATTTTCTAGAATAATGTACATAAATCTAAAGACCCCTTGCAGACTAGTTTTGGGTTTTTTATCTGACTGCAGACTTGTAAAAAAGCACTGTTGATGATTTTTGCAACATGTCGAATAGATTATTAAAATATGATTCAATAGTAACAACAATGTCATTGTTCTTGCTTCACTTTTTGATTTTAATCAAGACATTACTTCTTGCTAATGTATTTTCTTTTTACAGGTCTTGATGACGTAATGTTGAAAGATCAAGAAATTTTTGACGAGAACACAGCTAAAGCAGTTGTTTCGTTTTTATCTCATCTGACGAAGCCTGCTTGCCTCCTTGCGCACAACGGTAAACGTTTCGATTTTCCTCTTTTAAAGGCGGAACTGAACAGGCATGCTATGGACTTTCCAGAGGAGCTGTATTTGTCAGATACTCTCTTAGGATTGAGAGCAGTTGATGTAGGAAAACTTCCCTCCACTCCTAAAACTCCAAAAGCAGTTAAGCGTAACAAGGATGGTAAATTATCTATGACACTTGAAAATTTGCACGTATTTTTTTTCAATCGCAAACATCAGGGCGGTCACAGTTCTGAAGGTGATTGCGTTGCCTTGGCAAAGGTATGTCACAAAGTGAAGGATATAATCATACCTTGGATGGATGAAAATTGTGAATCTGGTTCCACTGTTCTGCCTATGTGGTGAGAGGTATTAAAAAAGATCAATATTTTGTAGCTGCTAGCTCTCTTGATTTGTTCGCCAGACTTTTAATTTTATCGATCAAAAATCCCTTTAAGCATTTTCATAGTAGAATTTCAGAAAACATTGCCAGTGCCTAGGTCACACAAGACAACAATATTGCTTCAGTTAAGCTATAATTTTATGTAAAAATTTAAAAAATATAAATTGTTTGGGTGTGCAAAAATAGCTCTCAATTGTAGTGCTCTTGTTTCCTTGATAATGTCTTTCATATATATTGCTCAATGCTTTTGAATTTTGTTTTTAGTCTTTATGTATATGAAAACAAAGAACCGTATATAATACTAGTTTGTAAGAATACTAATTTGAAGTGTGCATTTTCTGAAACACTTTCTTGTATTTAAAATATGATGATTTATATATTCTGCGAATGTGACCGTAGCATACATTCATACTTGCAACATGTACAAATCATTATCTTTTGAAGTACAAAAATTCTTTTATCAAAAGTTTTATCCTTAAATTTTGAAAAAAAAAAAAAAAAATCCTTACTTTTTTTTCTTTTCAAACTTTCTTTTACATAGTAAAGGAACTATTGTAATCATGAAAAAAAATTCCGTTTCACTTTCTCCTGAATAAATATTGATTAGTTTTTTTTGGCCTGTTCGCACGTGTATATGTACGTGCGAAGGTGTGGACAACCAAGGCATCCATTTTAACCATCCCTGAATGAATTACTGTGAGTTTTTTCATGACAACTGTATGTATATGTATCTCATATAACTCTAAAACTGTGCCGTGGAAGATTCTAGGTTGCCATGTAGGCTTTGAAAAGGGGTCTAGTTGTACACCTTCCCTTTCTAGTTGTATATGAATGTTCCAAAGGGGTGTCTTATACCACTTTTTGGGGTAAATTTATAAATTTCAATGCAAACTAAAATGATGCTATGATTTGGCAATATATAAGTTTTCGGTTGCCAAGTTTTGTCAGAATTTCTTTAGAAATTTTTTCTAAGGGTACCTATGAAACTTTAAAAGTGAGATAATATCTTCAAAGCTCATCATCAGCAAAAACAAAGTAATAAGTAACCCATGTGCTTTTGACAGAACAAGATATTCATTTTAATTTTGGTTCTATAAACTCTTAAAACTTGAGGTGAGAGTTATCCTTACACAAGATGGTGTAGTAGTTTCTATGTATTCATAGTATTGTATTTCAATTGATACCGTTAATTCCACACACATAATATATATATATTTTGTAAATAGTTTTATTCAGTTTTTCTTATTTAAATGCTCTCACAAAGTGAAGGTATATTTATATATCGTTTTTTAATCTTTTTTCTAGTTTTACTTGTTCATCAATGTGTAAATATTATTACAGATTTTATTTCTGTATTTTTCTTATAAGTGTAAATTTAAATTTTAGTCATTTATTTTGTATTCTTTTTACACTAATAGTAAAACCTTGCTGGAACAATATCTGGTTGAATAATAAATGCTGTCCAATCACAATGTTTTATTGTCCCTTTGAATTTATACACAATATAATGCTCAGTATGCTTCTAATAGCAAGCCTTTGGATATAAACGGAAACAGGCTAGACTGTAAAGCTGAGTGTAGCAAAAATTGTGCTAAATATTATTTCATCAAGTTTTTATTGTGTATTGTGATTTTGGTTAAATGCTGATTGTGCCTCACCTGTAGTTTTGAGCATTGAGAATTTTTGCTTTGATTCATCACACTTCTGAGAAAGTCTGTTAGTGTAATTTTCATTTAGAAATAAAGTGCTTTAATTTAATTCAAAGTATTATAATTGACTAAATAGTCCAATGAGTGTTTCATTATCTTAAACTAATCTTAGTGACCTCATCTCAGCAAATTCACAAAAATATAAGGATAAAACATTAATGAACAATTTTAAAAAATATCTGTAAACCAACATTTAATAGAATTTATTGTGTGACAGAATGAAGTATGTATTATCACATGAGACTCCATTCCCCCCCCCCCCCCATTCTCCCTAGAATCATGTGTTTGTTATATCTAAACTGGCCTATGTAATTAATCCAGATTTGTACTAAGTTCAACCAACTAGTGCAAAAAAGTGAAATTTCTTATGAAATGACCAAAAAATCTAAAATTAACGAGTAGTGCTTTAGAAAACTTATTAATAGGCAACTGCCAGTTTTGTTTTATGTAGAATGTTTTCAATGTTATTAATGCCCAAGTATTGCATTCTCATTAAAATTTCATTTATTTGGAGCAATTGCTATGGGGAAATTTTGTTGTACCTACTAATTTTATATGGTGAAACAGCTGTGGAACTAAAATATATATCTGATGCATTTCTAACAAAATTATTATTATTATTATTATTATTATTTTTTTTTTAAATTTATTTTGTTATAGAAAAAATAGCTACAAATAGGTTTGGAAAGAGTGAAGGTTAGAACTCCTCACTTTGTGTTTTAACTTATCACTTAATATTATGATACTGCTTCAAAAAATTTATTTTTATTAATTGCTCCTTGTATAAGTTTTGTATTGTAGTAGTTCATGTAGATTTTTATTTATGCTTGTGACAAAAAAAGCTGTATTTTTCTATCTTTTGCAATAAAAACTTAATTTAATAAGATGTTGTTGCATTACTAAAATTTACTAAAGAAATTTTTAAAATTTGAACTGTGCAGTGTAAAAAAACAGTGTTCAATTGTGGATGTTAAAAGATATTGTTGAAAATGTTTTGCATATATAGGTATAGTTGCATACTGTTGAACCTCGATGATTTGAGCATATTTAAAACAAATAACTGCTAAGAAGAATTGCATTTCCGATTCCCACCTTATAGTTTGTAGTGTATTTTTCTTCAGATAAGATGAACTGATTTTAAAGGTCCCTTGAGGTTTGTTTTACTCGGGAGGACGCGCAGGATCATTTTATGACCCCAAAGCAATTTTTTAACTCCAATTCCAAGAAAACTATGCACTAGTTCACTCCTTTCTTCGTAGTAGCTGAGTTTCAACCCCCCCCCCCATTCACTTTTTGTTACTAATTCAGAGGTATTTCTAGCATTTGCATAATAGACATGTTTGGTCAGTTACTAGGGTCATTCTATCACCTCGCGCATCCTTCCGTTTGCTTGACAGATCAACTATTTCGCCTGCCTGATACGGTCAGTTCGTCTTTTTTTTTTCAATTAAAAGAATTTTGTACTTTGAAACAACCATATGGAAAGTATTCTTTATGCTGATTATTAAATACATTTCTTAAGTCCTTTTTGGAGGGAAAAATTATACTGAAATAATACTTATTTAGAAATTAAGCAAATAAAATGAAAGGGACACTTATTCAATTAAATTATCATCTCCTTTTCATTCAACCAGTGTAAAAAGTACTTAAATGATAACTACAATCAAAGTAATATTTTGTTTATCTTCATACATGCAGTATAAAAATACAGGAGGAGACAAAATGAAATCAAGTAAATAAATTATTTTCGATTAAAGGTTGAAATATTTTAAATATAAATCTATCACTTTTCTTTAAAAACACCAGTTCTGGAATGATAGTTTTTATAAATATTGTAAATTATATAAAATGTAATAACCCGCAAAATTTATATGAGCTTTGTGTAAAGAATATACGTTCCATACCTTTAAACAAAATTGCGGAAGAAAGTTAGTTTGCGTAGCAAATGATAGGTTTCAATGTCTGTAATTGTACTGCAGTATGGTTTTAAGAAAGAAATATTAAAATATAAAAGTTTTCAACTGCGTAGGAAGAGATTTTGGGTTCATTCAAAGATTTGGGGTCATTTTATGACCCCGCGCGTCCCAACGTTTGCCTCGGAGACGCACTTTCTCCCCGGATAAATAGTTTACTATACTGTATACCATACGTCAGTGTTTGCTCTAGTCTTAAAAGTTTGAGTCTGGCTGACTTGCACCAATTGAGAGTCAATGTCTGCTTAAAAGCAGTCCATTAAGGTACCAGTCCATTCATATTTTTTAAAAAAAGGTAAAACTCTTACAGTTTTGCTCTTTTGTTTTTTACAGAAAAAAAAATAAGTAATTTTATTATACATTCCTTCTGAGTAAAGGCCTAGCTAATATAAATTATTTAAAAGGGTGCTATTTAAGGAGACCCGTTTTTGAAAGCTGAAAGGAGTGTTTTTTGCTTGAACTTTCGAAAAGTGCTCCCATTGGTATGTGCATGTTAATTTCTAAGTATTTTGCGCTTTTTAAAGGAGTTCATGTGTCATGCTTATTTTGAAAAAATAAATGAAACATCTTCATCTTTTAAATGTTCACTTTTCAAAGCCTTGTAAGTACAGGTTTCATTTTTGCAATCTTGGTTTTAGCAAAAAAAATCATTTTTTGTTTGTTCAGAAGTAAACTGCTTCACACAAATAGAGGACCACGCACTAGGCTCTTTGCTTTTGACAAATAAAGGAAAGAACCTCCAAGGCAAAGTAGGAATCACTCCCACAGGGCGGCGTAGAGGCGCAGCTTCTGCCACGGAGGCCCTCGATCATTCTTTAAACTGTAATTTTTGTTTTTATTCTGAAACCTTATGGAGCAGCAACAATTCATGAGTCCACTAAACAATGGGGGCACTGCTTTATGTGACTAATGGCTGCTGAAAGAGGTAAAACCAACAGCTACTGCAAGACGAGGTGTTTCAAGCTGTAGAATTGAGAATTTCTTGATGCCAGAGAAGGTAGCTTCACGGTTTGTCAAGGGTTCATTCGATTATTCACACTTTTTTGCCTTTGTATAATTTGATTTAGGGCTCTACTAATCATCTCATTGTAGCATCAAAAATTTGCTTTTTTTAATTTATCACTTTCACTGGACCTCCTATACATTGTGAACATGTGTATGGTAGGGTTTGTACAGACAATTGGCTTGTCACGGGGTTGTCAATCCCTCCCTGAAGACTCATCCTCTTAAACACTAAGGAGCATCCAGGGCTGTAGAGGAGCAAAGGCTTCCTAGAAAGATTATGAAATTCATACTACTTTCTATCAGCAGTTGATGCAGAAGACCCTTCTGGGAGGGCGAAAAGTAGAAAAACTAGGGCATGTGCAGTGAGTGAAAAGACACGGCAAAAAAAAAAAAAAAAAACGTGAGAAGCATTTTAATCATTATTCAATATTCAATGATTTTGGAAGGTTGGTGAAGGACAATGGGGCTCTTAAATATTTCGTAACTGAAGTCATAAAAACGCAGTTAAAGACCATCTTTCATGAAGAGACTACTTCTTTCTCTAGAGATCTTTTAGACTATTTTTATTGATGTTAGGGGAGGGGATTAAGGGTTTGAGAGGCTCTCTTCCGGAATTTTCTTTCAATTTAAGTTCTTAAGAGGAAAATCATTGACGACATAAGCGAAAGCATAAGAAAGCAGAATTCTCCCTCAGAAAGGTGTCGGATATTGAAGTTTTAAAAACGCAAGAAATGTTCTGAGGTCTCTTGGTCTTTCATTGATTTTTTTTTTTTTTTTGAGCTGGGGACATAAAAATGTAATTTTATGGAGGCCATCTTTGGTACCGTCCCAAGCAGCAAAGGTACGTTTAGTAAACGTTTTTAAAAAGTTTACAAAATCAAAAAACTTTTCTTTGAAAAAATGTCGTTTTAAAAACGTCAGTTTTTTTTTTCTGAAACGTAAATGCTTATTTTTAGACCTTTTCTGAACATTCACAAAAATCATAAGCAGAAAAAGATTTCTGAATGTCGTTTTGTAAACGTAAATTTGAACTAAATAAACGTCAGTGACTTTTTATCAATGAAGAATTCGATCGTCTGCAACATTTGTTTCAATTTTCTTGTGAAAGAAATTAATTCTAAGGTTTGTTCGTTTAACGTTTCGCATTCTCCGTATCAGTTTAATTGCATTTTAATAAAATGTTCAGTGTTGCTGAGGAAGAATTATCGACGTCGGATGTGAAAATTAATCACATTGCGGAAAAGATTATATCACACAGGTTAGTTCTATTAGTATCAGCTCACATTTTGTAAGTTTTTTTGTAATTTACTTTATATTTGAAGCAGGTAAAAAGTATAAGATGTCTTTTTACGAATATAAAGTTCTGTTTCTTTTCCTGTTCAATATTTATTTTTAACTCTACAGTCAAACCTCGTAAATCTTGTTTGATGCATAAGTGTATTAGTTTCAGTATAAGACTAGTTATTACGGTTAAAACGAATCGACATTAAGATTCCTTGGAATTTGTTTTGACGAGATTCGATTGTTGTGTATTGAAAATTGATCAGTGATACGACTTTTTGTCTTTTTGTCTCATTTGGTTACTGGTTTGTACAAGTTTCAAAGAAGAAATTATTTTGTCAAAGTCATATAAATTTTTTAAATAATTTATTTTATTTATTTATTTTTAATTTTCGTGTAGCAGGCTTCTTTGAAAAAAAATGTATTTTTAACCAAAGTACTTTTCATTATGTTTTACTATACACCTTTTTTATTCTGTTGCAAAAATCATCTGCAGAAAATAATATCTGAAAATATGGATGGTAAAAGTACAGATTCGAAATAAATCTTTTCGTAAAAATTATTTTGGTATAACTTCTGTTAGTTAGTTAAAAAACGTACGCTACGCACTTTTCGCTATTCGTCATTGCGAAAAATATAGTTTGAGGGACAATAGTCTAAGTTTAAATTGATTTGCTTATTTATTATTATTTCTAGAAAATCACCCGTCAAGGTATAAGGAGGGAAAAGTGCTTGACTGGGACATGGCTGTCAGGGGCAGCCAGCCACACTTGAAAGAAGCAACTTCTTGTCCGGGTGTATTTTGAAAATCATCTATGGCCAAAAATTGGAGAATTTTTCATTGTTGGTTGCGAGTTTCATTATTGGTGAAGACAGCGTTTAGTGATGCTTCTCTGATTATGGCTGTAATTATACGTTGTCACCATATATATATATATATATATATATATATATATATATATATATATATATATATATATATATAAAGGGTGTTCCAAGTCAACTTTCATGACCTCTACCTTCGCAACCGTTCGTCTCAGATGCATACTTCCAATTGCAAAATTGCTCGAAATATGGTGGAGAGTTAAGATATTGAAAGTTTGAAGCAAAAAACTTAATTAGTTAAAAAATAAAAAAAAATTAACTTTTTATTGGAGCTCCAGGTCCCCTAACTTATGTTTAGGGAAATTAAGAGCATGAAAAAACATTTCGAA